>JAJIBD010003225.1:0-57500 GCA_021461705.1 Cryptotis parvus | reverse complement strand
GCTTGTTTTTCTATCTGTACATGTTTTACTTATCTATATTTTAGAGATATATCAGCTAGAGTCAATTTTTCTATTACTAGCTCTTCTCAGATAAGTATCTTATGCCCTGGGAGAGAATTTTGGTGATAATAAACATTTGGTATCGAAGTAACTGAGGTTGTATTTGGATTTTATATTTATGAGATCTCTATAGAAACAAAACCAACAGGATATGGGTGTGTGTATGGTACATGAGAGATAAAGAGAGAGACAGGCACAGAGAGACAAAAGATAAATTTTAAGTTATCAAGTTACATGATTGCAGAACCTTAGTAAATCCAAAATCTTTAGGGTGGAAATCTATGTCAGCATTTCAGATTTGAGTTTCCAGGTAACTGTGGTTGAATTTGGATTTTGTTGCCCAGCTGCATGAACTGGCAGAGTTTTTTCTTACTGGGGTGTAGGTCAGTCATTTTCCACCTTGTCCATCAACAGTTTGGGCCACACCCACCTATTTAAGAAGTTAATTGGCTTTACTCAACTTTTATTTACCAAATGTTGCTTCTTAAAAATCATGTTTAAACACATAAAAATAATGATTTCTTAAATACTTCTTAACTGTAATACATTTAAGTCTATTCAAACTTAATCCGCATAGAGTCTTAACTGATTTAAACCATGAGTTAGAATACTTTATTAAAAAATGCAAGCAAATGGAGGCAGGGAATCAATGTGAAGTGTTTTATTAATTTGATATTAGTAAGTCCTGTTTCTCAAGTGTTATTCAAATTTCTTTATATGTTAATGAATTTATAATGTTAACTAAAAAGAAAGACACTTTTAAAATTGTGGTGGAAAAAGGGGTCTCTCATCCATTGTTGGTGAGAACTCGACTGGTACAGTCTTTTTGCAAAACAATGTGGACATTACTCCAAAGACTATAAATTGAGTTCCCATTTGACCCAGCCATACCACTCCTGGGAATATACCCTGGGAAGCCAAAAACACATAGCGGAAACACCATCCCTAATTCTATATTCATAGCTGTACTATTCACAATAGCCAGAATCTGGAAAAAATGAGAGTGCCTGAGAATTGATGACTGGATGAAGAAACTGTGATATATCTACACAATGGAATACTATGCAGCTATTAGGAGAAATGAAGTTATGAAATTTGCCTATAAATGGATGGACATGGAGAGGATCATGTTGAGTGAAATTAGCCAGAAGGAAAAAGACAGATATAGAATGACTGCATTTACTTGCATTACATAAATATATATGTATATATATATATTTATATATTATTTTAGAAAGATATTTTATAAATATATTTTCATATATTATTTTATAAATATATTATTCACATATATATAATAATATATTTTTAAAATAAAATAATATATTAATAAAATCATTGATGTCAAAAGAGGGGTTCGTCAGGGTGATACCATGTCACTAAAACTCTTCAGCGCCACCCCGAGAATGTCATGTGACAATTAGAATGGGAAGGACTGGGAGTGTAGATAGACAATCAGCAACTACACCACCTCCACTTCACTGATCACATCGTTCTAATAACACCAAACATTAGCCAAATGGCACAAATGCTGGCTGACTTTGACCGAGAATGTGGAAAGATAGGTCTACAGCTGAATCTCAACAAAACTATGTTCATGAGAAGTGAACTAGTTCCAGAGGCCCCATTCACTCTCAATGAAACAAACATATCTGAATGCAGCAGTTATGTGTACCTAGGTTGAGAAGTCAACATGATGAATGATCTAAAACCTGAGCTGTATAGGAGGAAGAGAGCGGCATGGAAAGCCTTCAAAAGCATCAAAAATAGCTAAAAGACAAAGAACCTCTGGCTCCGAGCACATCTCTTCAACTCCACCATTCTTCCTGCATTAACATACACATCCTCTGAGGCATATGTTAATGACCTGGGCCCTACAAAAGCAGGATAAGAATGCTATTCAGGTCTCCCAAAGATGAATTGAAAGAGTCATGCTTGGAATATCACGCCTCACTCAAGTGAGAGAAAGAATCCAGAGCTCTGACCTCTGTCGCTGTTCCAGAGTCAGGGACACTTTCTTGTTTGCCAAAGCATCAAAAATCAGATGGGCTGGACATGTAATGCGATTTGGAAATGACCGCTTGACTAGAGCCATTACCGACTTGATCCCACAGGATGTCAAAAGATCACTTGGCTGCCCACCTACAAGATGGTTAGACTTCTTCGTCAAGACCCTGAACGAATGGTTTAAGGCCCATAGTATTCCTGAAGCAACCATATGCCATTGGGCTACACTGACATGTGATTGGGTCAAATGGAAATGTTACTGGTGCCCACTAAAGCAAATCAATGAATAACAGGATGTCAAGTGATCAAGTGAATCACTGTATCACTGTATCCCTGTCTTCCTGTTCATCATCGATTTGCTTGAGCGGGCACCAGTAATATCTCCATATGTCCTGTCTCATGCAAGTAGAGCCCAAGGGCATCTGCTTGCTCCAGGAACATAAAGAGCCTCAATCCATTCCAGAATGAGGTCTATAATTATTACTGGTATTTGGCATATATATGAAATACAACACAGGTAGCTTGCCAGGCTCTGCTGTGCAGGTAGCATACTCTTGTAGGCATCTCTAAGTCCAGCATATATTGATGAACCGTGGGACCGCTGATAGGCTGGTCTGCTGGTTGGAGGTCTGATGAGAGAGAAGTCGGATGTGGAAAATGGAGGCCCTCATGGAGTGGGGGTTCGTCTGGCTTGTTGTGAGGCTCACTGGGGTCGTGGGCCAGGGCTAGATCCCACCATCCCTCCTGGGCGCCTCGTGACCGGCTGGTCACAGGGAGAGCCAGTAGCAGCTCTGCCCCATGTCTGCGAGTCTCTCGACCAGCATACCTGAGCCGGATTTAAGAAAGACTGCTGCAGGGTGGAACTCGATTAGCCGGGTGCTGATAGGCTGGTCTGCTGGGTGGAGGTCTGATGAGAAAGAACCCGGATGTGGAAAATGGAGGACCTCATGGAGTGGGGGGGTCGTCTGGCTTGTTGTGAGGCTCTACTGGGGTGGTGGGCCAGAGCTAGAACCCACCATCCCTCCGGGGCGCCTCGTGAGCGGTTGGTCACAGGGAGAGCCAGTAGCAGCTCTGCCCCATGTCTGCGAGTCTCAAATCAAGTGAATAAAATAAAATAATATATATTTTATAAATATATATTATTTTATATTATATATATATATTATTTTATATATAAATATATATTTATATTATACCAATATCTAAGGTCAGGTGAAATGTGGATCAGGAGGTCTTGTCAAAGGTGGAAATTACCACAAGCGTGTGGGAGTCAGAGGTTAGGTAAGACAGAGAAGGGAACTGTGTGCTAATAATTGCTGAAAGTGCTATTACCTACCTAGAACTGAGCATTAAATACAGGCAAAAGATACATATGATAACCTCTAAGTATATGTATTATAATCCACAATATGTAAGAGAAGGAGTAGAGAAAGAGAGAGAAAGAGAAAGAGAGAAAAGAGGTAAGTAACCTGCCATAGAGGTAGGCTGGTGGGGAGGGAATTGGGGACATTGGTGGTGGGAAATGGGCACTGTTGGAGGGATGGGTGCTGGAATACTGTATGGCTGAAACTCAAACTTGAACATCTTTGTAATTGTTTATCTCACCGTAGTTATATTAAAAAAAAATTGTGGTGGAACAGCAGAAGTAGGGTAGAAGTAGAGCTCAATTGGAGACAAAAAGATAATTGCTTTTTCTGGTAAAATAGTTCTATTTGAGAAAGAAAAATAATGGAGCTGGGTGAGTTCCTTCCCTCACCTCTGTCCCATATGGAAAGCCCAGAGGACCTGCCTACGAACTTCTTCCAGACTATCGACTATGATCCAAAGACACAGACACACATGGCAGAACTGCTATTGGTACTCGGCTGATCATGAGGCATCCAGGACTGATGGTGGGTTCTCATCCCAGCCCAGTGCCCCCCAAAGGAGCCTTTGAAGAAGCCAGAGGAACCTCATACACCACAATCACAGCCACTTTCCAGGTCCATTTTCCATAGCTCATCAGAGCCCCACCCAAGAGAGAAGCTGATTTCAAATCAAGGTATGTGAATCCTGGCTGCTAAGGTCACTACACTTCTGTGGAGATGAAGCTGGGGTCCCTTTTTCCACCTCTGTCCATCTGAAAGGCCTTGTGGATTGTCTACACACTGCTTCCAGGCTATCAGCCATGATCCATAGTCACAGATACAAAGGACAGAGCTGCTACCTGCTCTCCCTGTGTCACACGGCTTCTTTGTGGCCATGAGATATCTCAAAGTAATAGAAACCAACTACATTCTAGAAACTCAGAAAGTCAATGTAAGAACATAATCGGCCAGATTTTCCCATAACAAACCAGAGAAAAATGTCATTACTTTATCAATACAATTGCCATATATGGGCTTTGATGGTCAATATAAATTAGTGCCAGCTAAGGGAGTAGGCATTGGGATGATAGGGGTGTGGGAATGAGGGTGTTTGGTGGTAAGAACACACTGGTAGTGGGATTGCTCTTGAATGGTGAATCTTCTAACAACTGTACTGTAGACAACGTACTTTGTAAATTAGTGTTCTAAGTAAAAATAATATATGTAAATAAATACATATTTAGTATTAGAAAATAAAATAAATAAATAAATAAATAAGAAAAATGGTCCTACTCATTTCTTCACTAATGTTGGTCTCTGCCTCTCCTCTGCACCATTGAGAACAGCTGTTGAATAGAATACAGACCTTAGCTATGTCTTCCCTGGTACTCCCATCATTTTTCCTGAATGCACAAGGGGAAGTTCAGGGAATAAAAGATTGTCAGCTGGATACAGAAACAGAAGTAAACTCAACAAGCTATATTCATGATTTGTTGGCCAGTTAGATTTGTGGTTAATCTTTTTCCCCACTGTGCCATAAAGCTAGTTATAGTGAGAGATGCTTATATTTTCCCGCCACTGTCTATAAGGAAAAGTTCTGATTGTAACTGGCCAAGAAAACAGTTACTCATTCACCTTTTGATTCAGAAGGTTTCTTTTTTATTTTCAATTTGTCAGAAAGATGAATATTTGAATTATCCAGGCTTGTTTGTGCTCTTGTTAGCTCTATAGATCAATTCCAAGCAGTTTTACTATAATCTCTCCAAGTCTCTATAGAATGCCGTCATATCCTTTACTATTGCTTCCTCCGCTATTGCCTGGCCCAACAAAATAGCCCTACTAAAGTAGAAATCTAGAGAAAAACTAAGCATTCAATGCAAACAGTATATATATTACATATCTTGGGAAATGAACATGGATGCCATGTTTGAAAATCAATGACATTGAATAACCTTTAGAAAATGATTATTTCTCATCTGTAAAGAATGTTATATTTTAGAAAGAGTGTGGAATAAATATGCTTTACATCATTTGTATGTAGGCTGATGCTCTCACAAAAGTCATACATTTTAATGAATAGAAGTAAAAAAAGAATATACAAGATACATATCTACATTCTGTAGAAAATTAAACTTATTAACAAAAAGTTATCTTAGCTAATTAATATTTTATTAATATTAAAACAAGACTTTATTAATATATTCACATTTATTGTTCCTCATCTAATTGTTTCTAATATCCCCTTCATCTTGCCAAATTCTATTAATAAATTAATTTAATTATACTAACCATTAACTTGGAAAGCATTCACATCTATAACAGATATTGACAATCATCTAACCTCTATTTAGCAATTTTCCTGCTCTGTGCATTTGAAATTTACCCATTCATATACATCTTTATACAACAATGTCTATACATCATATACAACACGGTGAGCATTATTTTTTCCTTCATCGTAACTGTGCTGCTAAACAGTTTTAATTTATAAATTTTGTTTTTATTTTGTGTGATTGACATTACCACTTTTGAGGTTGTATATTGCAGCTTGAATCCCCATGGGAATCTGACTACAAGATTGGCATTTAGGTGTGTTTAGTAAATCAGTAGTGTAGAAGAAAAAGTAGGAAACAGGATTGACATAGCTAAGAATTGTTTAACTGAAATTCACCTTCAGAGTTGTTTACAGCTGGACCTGGGGTGGGGTAGATATTTATATTCTCCTTGGCCAACTCAGGTGATAATGACTATGTGACTATGTAGAGTGCATACTACTTGCATTGGCAATGTCTACCAAAAGTTAATCATTAGAGATATTAACAATTAATAGATAAGTAAAATTGGTCATTGTCCATAAAACTAAATTATTATTTATTACAATAATTTTATTGATATGTTTATCTATTTCTCATTCTGGTTTAAAATTTTTTTCTCCATAAATTTTAATGGATGGCCCTGTACAACTGGGTAGTAAATTAATTTCCTTAAGCTTTAGTTTTGGGTGATATTTTGGTGTTTATTTCAACTTCTTTACTAATAATTATTCTTTCCTGCTTTTCTATTTAATTTTGATTCAATCTTGGTAAGTTGTTTGATTATAAAAATCACCTAGTGCTTCTTAATCCTTTTTTTTTTTTTTTTTTTGCTTTTTGGGTCACACCCTGCGACTCTCACGGGTTACTCCTGGCTCTGCGCTTAGGAATTACTCCTGGCAGTGCTCAGGGGACCATATGGGATGCCGGGGATCTAGCCCAGGCCAGCATAGGCCGGTGGCCTGCAAGGCAAACGCCCCTACCCGCTGGGCTATCACTCCGGCCCCATGCTTCTTAATTCTCCAGAAGAAAATCTTAAGTTTTATTTTGGTACATTATCCTTATTACTCTCCTTTCAGTCATTATATTTCTTACTTTTCTCTTCCTGAGTATGACAGTGACCTACAAAAACCATCTTGTGTTTCTTGCAGAGCTAGTCTAGAAGTCACGAAAGCAGTTTTGCTGTTGTTTATATGGAAATAAGTTTATCACTCTAAAATCTGAGTGATTATTTTGTAAGATAGATTTTTTTTTTTTTTTTTGCTTTTTGGGTCAGGTCACACCTGGCGGTGTTCAGGGCTTATTCCTGGCAGTGCTCAGGGGACCATATGGAATGCTGGGAATCAAACCCGGGTTGGCGCGTGCCCTACCTGCTGTACTATCACTCAGGTCCAGATAGAAGATCTTAAGTGTTATTTTCATTCATGACTTTGGAAACATTATTCAATTCTATTCTACTGGTAGTGTTTCATTTTAGAAATCTGTTGTGAGTCTTATGGGAAATCCTTTATATGTGGGGTCCATTATACGCCTTTCTGCTGTAGGAGTCAAGCTCATTATTGAGAAAATAATATTCTCTATTGCAGTATGTCTTAGTGAGATGTAATGTCTTCTAGTGCCTGCTAGAAGATGACAGTAAAGTATGGGGGAGTTGGGGTTGAGTCAGTTATTTCCTAAGCAAGTGCTTGTCAGACTAGAACTTGTTCTGTCATGTGGTGGCTTAAGGATTGATATCCTCGAGCATGATAGGTAGCTCTATCAGTGATAGAGCTGGGCACTGATTCTGATTCAAGTTTTCAGTGTTACCCACTTGCTGCTCAGTTCAGTGAATGTGGAAACAAAGCTGTTGTTATCTTGGAATACTCACTGTAGCCCCACCCAATCTCCCAGTAATTAAAACCTGCATCTGAAATCTGTTCTTGAGGTCAAAGTTCTGAGTCAGTGCTTCCAGTGTGCTTGCCCATTCTATCATGGTCCTATGTGTCCACAATCATCTGCAATTCTGGACTGGGGTTGGATCTCTTGTTGGAGTTAGTAGCATTTTCTGATGGTAATGAATTTGATTTCTACATTTAATTCCTATTATGATGTAGCTATGTATGCACTAATGATGAGAGTGCTAGAGAGACTAGGACCATATTCTTCATTTTCAAACATAAAGGGGAAATAATCTCAGGTTAAAGGCTAATAAATGCTATAATTTTGAGCAAGTACAAAATAAATTGTCTTGCTTAGTAAGAAGACAGTTTATCCTCAGAACTGTGAGAAAAAATGTCTACAAGGTTAAAGGACATCAAATTATAAGATGATTAATTATATCCAGAAAAAATATATAAATATTTGCATAATGGTTTATCAAGACTGTAAAAATCCCTCAAAAATACCATTTTCATAGGCTTTTCCATTTTCTCCTTGAATAAGGCCTGAAAAAGAAACTAAGTGCTCAAAGATGTTCATTCAATACAAAATTGCTTTTAAAAATATTTACTTAAAAGCTTTATTATTTCATCTAATATTTTCTCTAAATTTTAAGTGTTTATTCCATTTGGAATTATTTGAAAGTAGTTAAAATACTTTTTTAAGAAAATCTTAAGTTGTTCATCCGAATATTTAATTTTATGTTCACTATTAAGTTATATACATATACATACAAATTTATATATATACATATTTAAAATGTATGTAAATATATATTTTTCCAGTTACTTTTATGTCATAATAAACTACAATCATCATTAGCATTTCTTCACTTACAATGCTTACAATGTTAACCTTTGTCAGGACAGCACACTTTCATGAACTTTACAAGTTTTCTTTTCTTCCTAGTTCTGTTATATTCAGTTTCATTGCTTTTTTTCTCCTGCTGCTTGAATGTGGGTAAGGTTCCAGTGGTTATCTTCCATGCTGAATTGTCTGTCCAGACCATTTCCAGTTGCAATTGCTCTTTTCTAGCCATGTCCACTGCCCATCATTCCATACCTTTCAGAGACAGACACTGCAAGCCCCAGGCCTGCTGAAGTTCAGAGAATTTTGAGAACACTTAAAAATTTTTCTTTTCTCTATATTGAGATAATTATATAAGCATTTGATAGACTAAAGTGAAAGATCACATGAAAAAATAGATTTTCTAAATTAAAACATCCTTTCATTATTGAGTAAACCTTTATGATAAAATGTGTTTCATGATTTTATTCACCAGTCATTTAGACAGCATTTTTTGCATAATGATTATAAATTTAATAAGCCTATAATGCTTCTTTCTTATTTTGTCATTTTCCAGTGCTTCTTTCTTATTTTCTTATTTTGTCATTTTCCAGTGTTAATATCAGGCTTTACTAGCATCTTAAAATAGCTTGGGTTTACTTCTAATTTTTGTCCATATTATGAAACAATTTGCATAATAGTTGAATTATTTATTGGTAGTACTTTTCTGAGTAGAATTCAAGCTAGCAATTCCATTTTATCCATTTGTTATCTTTCTGTCTTTACATATTGAGTAAAGTTCTATAATCTGTCTTTGGAATGCCTTCCTCTTTTTTATTTGTTCATTTTCATTCATATCACTTGTATCATCTGTCTTCCCGTTGTTCATCAATTTGCTTGAGCAGGCTGCAGTAACATTTTCATACGTCCTATCACAAGCAAGTGTAGCCGAAGGGCATCTGCTTGTTCCAGAGACAGGAAGACCTCAAACTTCAGGTCATGGCAATGAAGTCCATAATTGTTATTGATTTTTGGCATATCAAATAAAACACCGGTAGCTTGCCAGAGTCTGCCATGTAGGTGGCATACTGTCAGTAGAAGGCTCTCATCTCGAGCGCTTACTGATGAAACTCAACGGGGAAAGATCAGGTTTCTCTTGGGTGGAGTGCTGAGGAACTGTGGACTTTGGATGTTGAGAATGACTGACCTCATGATGTGTGGGTTACTCTGGCTTCTTGCTAGGCTTACTGGGATGATGGGTATCAGCTAGAACATGGCTAGAACTGTACTGAGTCTGTAAATGTGAAAGATACTGGGAAGGACCTGATCCTAAAATCTAGTACTATCTAAGACTGTTGTGTGGCTACAGAGCAGCCCCGCGCCCACAGAACTGTAGGTCTGGCATGGTCTCTCTTCCAGGGTAGCTGGCATGGAGGTGGAGGAAAGGGCAGAGAAGCCCAAATCCCTGCTCCAAGTCTGGCCAGTGTGGCCCCTCCCCCGCACGTGTGAGTGAACCCTTGGAGAAATGATGGACTTGGTCAGGGACCGAGATCATTTTTCATTTGTTCATTTATATATATATATATATAAATGTGTGGGGCAGCTCTGCACATATATAATTTAAATAAAATATAATAAATATAAATATAAAATATATATAAATATATAAATTTATATATATATGTTGTATATATATGGTATTTTTAGGTCATATATGTCTTTTTGGAACCTTTATGTTCTGGACTAGTTATAATCTACATATTTGGTTCATTGTAGTTAAACTATTGTTTTAGTCCTAAATATTTTACTAGTACTATTGGTATCTATTCATTGATATGGTATACATTTAAAATGGTACTTTAAAGGTTTTTTTTCATTAGCTTAATGACTTATAACACTGTATGGGTTAATAGAGCAAAGATTTCACACATCTTCAAATGTCTATTTCCATATTATGCCTACAATAAAATGCTTCCTTCTCCTTTACCACCCTTGACTCTTTCCATGGTTGTTAGTCTCACCCAGAGGTGCTCAGGGCTTCAGATTTCACTTGGAGACGATCTGAAGTGCCAGGGAGCAAACTGAATTTGGCCTTATGCCAGGCAAATAAATGCCCTTCTTTATCCCCTTTTGTATTCCTTAGCTCTGTAGAAGTTGAGCTAAGAGCTAGGAGTAAGTCTGAAGCTTTTTTTTTCACTGGGGATTGTCTGCTCTTTGCCTAAAAAGTTAATAGTTATGTGTATTATCATTCAAGTTTTTTATCTACCTGTAGCTTAGTTCAATTAATATGTTCCTTCTGGTTCCTTCTAAGTTATAAGACAAAATGGCTGATAAGTATGCCATTGACATCACACACACACACACACACACACACACACATTTTATTTTCCTTAGGCCACACTCTGTTGTGCTTGGGGTTTACTACTGATTTTGTACTCAGGGATCACTCTTAGCTGGGCTCCAGGGAGCATGTGTGGAAACAGTTGACTATTTGCAAAACCAGCATCCTGAGCACTGTATTAACTCTCTGGCCTGTGTCTTCTTTATCTACTCAACTATGAGCAACTGGATTATAATTTTATAAGAACAGCTATAAAACTTTAACTTTTGCAAATAGTGCTGCAATTTACACTTAACTTTTTTTAATTAGCTAACTATTCTTTATGAATTTGCACTTTTCTGATATTTGGAAATATGCCTAGAAGTAAAATTGCTGGATAAAATGATAGATCTGTTTCAATATTTAAAAACTCCAAATTTCTATTTAATGTTAAATTTCTACTTAATGTATTAAAAAAAAACTTCAAATATCTCATAGAGACTGTACCAACTTATATTTGTACCAGCAGTGAACGATGGTTCTCATATAGTATATGGTTGTCATGCTTTCATATTTATTTACGTTTTGTTTTCTTTTTTGTTTGGGGATGCACACAGCTATGCTTAGGACTTATTCCTGGCTCTGCCTTCAGGGATCACTCCCCTAATGCCCGGGGATCTAGCCCATACAGGCCACATGCAGAACAAGCATCTTACCTGCTGAACTATGTCTCTGGCCCATGTTTTGAATCTTATACCTAACTATTTTTAGAACGCATATGACTTTTAAACATACGGAATCTAGTTTTGTACTTCATTTGTTGTAATAAAAACTTTATTGTAATATTATTGTTTTACTTTCTTAGTATCTGATATCTTTCCACTGTCACTGTCACCACATTAACCATCAATTTGCTCATGCGGGCACCAATAAAATCTCCATATGTCCTGTCTCATTCTTGTAGAGCATACGGGTATCTGCTTGTTCCAGGAATATAAAGAGCCTCAAACCATTCCATGAGATTATGAGAATGAGGTCTATAATTGTTACTAGTATTTGGCATATCAAATACGACACGGGTAGCTTGCCAGGCTCTGACATGCACGTGGCATACTCTTGTAGTCACCTCTATCTCCAGTATTTATTGATGAACCATGCGGACACAAGCAAATGCGCAAGCCGGGCTGTGATCAGCTCTTCTGCTAGGTAGAGTTCTGATGAGAGGGAGTTCAGATGTGGAAAATGGAGGCCCTCATAGAGTGGGGGTCATCTGGCTTCTTGCGAGGCTCTGCTGAGGTGGTGGGTCAGGACTAGAACCCGTAATCCCTCCCAGGCACCACGTGAGCGGCTGGGCACAGGGAGAGCCGGTAGCAGCTCTGCCCCATGTCTGTGAGTCTCTGGATCAGCATGCCTGGGCTGGACTTAAAAAAGACTGCTGCTGGGTGGGTCTCGATGAACCAGGCTGTGATCAGCTCTTCTGCTGGGTGGAGTTCTGACAAGAGGGAGTCGGATGTGGAAAATGGCAGCCCTCATGGAGTGAGGGGTCGTCTGGCTTCTTTTAAGGCTCTGCTGGAATGGCAGGCCAATCTTTCCACATACTGGAATTTTCATTCGTTATTCCTTTGAAATTGCTTTGCTACCAAGTATCTCTTTCTTTAAAACATTTTCATATTCAATTGTACCTTCCCTATCATATACTTTGTCTTTCACTTCTCTCTGTTTCCTACTCTAGTTTATTTAGCTTCTACTTTCTTAAAAAGAGCTCTGTACAGATTCAATGCAGTCCCTATGAGGATACCAATGATATTCTTCAAAGAAATTGACCAAACGCTCCTGAAATTTGTATGGAACAATAAACCCCCAAGGATAGCTAAAGCAATCCTCGGGAAAAAGAAGATGGGAGGCCTCACCTTTCCCAACTTCAAACTGTACTACAAGGCAGTAGTAATTAAAACAGCATGGTATTGGAATAAAAACAGACCTGTGGACCTATGGAATTGAATTGAGTATCCTGACACCCAACCTCAAACACATGATCATTTAATCTTTGATAAAGGTGCAATGAGTCTAAAATGGAGTAAGGAAAGCCTCTTCAACAAGTGGTGTTGGGAAAACTGGGCAGCAACATGTAAAAAAATGAATTTGGACCTGTGTCTAACACCATGCACAAAAATCATATCAAAATGGATTAAAGATCTCAATATCAGACTTGAATCCATAAAAAGTTCATTGAAGAAAATATAGGAAAAACCCTCCACGACATTGAAGCTAAAGGCATCTTCAAAGGTGAAACATCACTAACAAAGCAACTAGAAGAAAAGATAAACATATGGGACTACATGAAACTAAAAAGCTTCTGCACCTCAAAAGAAACAGTGACTAAGATACAAAAGCAGTCCACAGAATGGGAAAGAATATTCACCCAATACCCATCTGATAAGGGGTTAATATCCAGGATATATCAGGCACTGGTAGAACTTTACAAGAAGAAAACAAACAACCCCATCAAAAAATGGGGAGAAGAAATGAACAGAAACTTCAGCAAGGAAGAAATTCGAATGGCCAAAAACATATGAAAATATGTTCATCATCACTAATCATCAGAGAGATGCAAATCAAAACAACAATGAGATACCACTTTACACCACAGAGACTGGCACATATTCAAAAGAGCAAGAACAACAAGTGCTGGCGTGGATGTGGGGAAAAGGGGACACTCATCCATTGTTGGTGGGAATGCCGGCTGGTACAGCCTTTCTGGAAAACAATATGGACTTTCCTCCAAAGACTAGAAATTGAACTCCCATTTGACCCAGCCATACCACTCCTGGGAATCTACTCTGGGAAACCAAAAATACGCATGCGGAAACACCATCCCTACTTTTATGTTCATAGCAGCATTATTCACAATAGCCAGAATCTGGAAGCAACCAGAGTGCCCGAAAATCGATGACTGGATAAAGAAGCTTTGGTACATCTACACAATGGAATACTATGCAGCTGTTAGGAAAAATGAAGTTATAAAATTTGCTTATAAATGGATGGACATGGAGAAGATTATGTTGAGCGAAATTAGCCAGAAGGAGAGAGACAGATACAGAATGACTGCATTTATTTGCATGGCATAAATATATATGTACATATTATGATACCAACATCCAAGGTCAAGTGAAGCATACATCGGGAGGTCTTGTCAAAGGTGGAAATTATCACAAATGTGTGGGAGTCAGAGTTTAGGTAAGACAGAAAATGGAACAGGGTGCTAATAATAGTCGAGGGTACTAATGCCAACCTAGAACTGAGCATTAAATAGAGGCAAAAGGATTCACATGACAACCTTTTAATGTATGTTCTGTAATCCATAGTCTGGAAGGGAAGGAAAAGAGAGAGAGAAATGGAAAGAAATAAAGAACCTGCCATGGAGCAGGGCTGGGGAAGGGGAGGGAACCGGGGATGTTGTTGGTGGGAGATGGGCACTGGTGGAGGGACGGGTGCTGAAACACTGTATAACCAAAACCCAAATATGAACTTTTTAATTGTATATCTTTTTATTTGTATATCTCACGGTGGTATAATAAAATACTTAAAAAAAATAATATTTGTATATTTATTTTCTCTTTAAAAATTCTTATCTTTAACCTTTGTGTTTGCTTATACCCAACTTTTCTTTTCTCTGTAGTTCAAACTATTTTAAACTACACATGCCATCACTTTAATTTTATAGGGTATTGCATTTTATTTTTACTTTTTATGTAGTATTGCATTATACACTTATTAATGCTTTATTTAAGTATCTGAAAATTCACTACAAATGTCACAGTAAGTTTCAGCAATGAAAATCCAAATCCATCCTTTTCTATAAATATGTCCCATTTATTTTTATATACACTCCTTTATCTTCTTTTTCTTGAAATTGGCCTATAAGGTATAATTGGCCTTATACCTTAAATGTGTATTTTCTTTATGTTTACTAAGCTATGTCCTATGTATGAACAAAACATATGGCATTTGTCTTTCTCTATATTGGCTTATTTCACTAAATACAACACATTGTAGAATTACCCATAATGTACAAACAACATGCATTTATCTTTTTATACAGCTACATAGTGTGTATACTTTATCCATTCATTAGTTCATCAATAGTTAAATTGTTTTCAGTTCTTGGATTTATTGAAAAGGGCTACAAAGAATATGTATGTAAGCGCATTTAATTAAGTTATTTTTTAAACCTCATTGGGCAGTGCTCTTTGCTTTTTCTTTGCTGTGCATTAGGGATTACACTTGTCAGGGCTCAAGAGACTATATGGATTGCCAGCAATGAACCTAGTTCATCCGTATGTAAGGCAAGTGCCCTGTCAAAGAGTACTATCTCTCCAGCCCTGGTGATTATTTTTTGTACTTTAAGATAAATACCCCAAAGTCCATAATATATGGAATTTATATTTTAAATTTTTGTGGACTCTCCATACCGCTTTCCATGATGTCAAATTGATTTTGATTACTAATGACATTGTATAAGGGTTCCCTGCTCTCTGTATCCTGTTTTTTTAACTCTTATTGTTTATTGTGATTTTTTTTGGTACATTTGCTACTTTGACAGATGTGAGGTGAAATCTTATGGTAATTTGATGTACATATACTTACAAATAAAATACAATAAAACTTTTTCATGTATCATTTGAATATCTGTATGTATTATTTGGAAAAGTACCCTTTCAAAATCAAGTTTGTTTTTAGTTGAATTTTGCTGTTGATTTTTTAAAATTTATTTTGGAATTAACCCTTGATAAATAATTGATTTTCAATGGACATCTTCCTTTTCAGTAATTTTTTTTGTTTTGAAGGATTTTTTTTTATTTTGATACAAGTTTTAGCGGTGAAGATTTTTTTTGTTTATCTAGTGCCATGTATTTGTCTTTGTTATGGCTTTCCAAGTCAATGGAAGAGATGACCATCTATGACATATTTTTAAGACATATGTCAGAAAAAGGTATCTTCTATTTTTTATGTGTATTATGTAGTGTCAGATCTTACATCCAGTCTGTATTCCATTTTGAAAGACTATTTTTTTAGATAGCAGTCTAGTTTTATTCTTTTTTTAAAACATTTATTGGATCACCACAAGATAGACCATTACAAAGCAGTTCATGCTTGGGTTACAGGCATACAATGTTCCAACATCCATCCCTCCACCAATGTACATTCCCACCACTGGTGTCCCAGTTTCTCTCCTGTCTCCACCCTCTTCCCACCCCCATTTGAGTTTATGGGATGTACTTTCTTCTCTCTCTCTCTCTCTCTCTCTCTCTCTCACACACACACACATTGTGGTTTGTGGTTTGCAATACAGACACTGAAAGATTATCACATATATACCTTTACCTACGCTCAACACTCTGTTCTAGTGCAGCATGAACATTTCCAGCTATTATTGTCAAACTGGTCCGTTTTCTATCTTAACCCACCTCCCCTACACATTTGTGTAGATTCCAAGCATTGACAAGTCCTCCTTGCCCATTTTCCCTGGCCTTGGATATCACTCTCATTTTATATATTTATATCCCACAAATTAATGTAGTCTTTCTATATCTATCCTGTCCTTCTGACTAATTTCACTCACCATGATACTGTCCATGCCCATTCATTTATAGGCAAATATAATGATTTCATTTTCCTAACAGCTGCATAATATTCCATTGAATAGATGTACCATGGTTTCTTTATCCAGTCATCTATTATCAGGCACTCAGGTTGCTTCCAGATTCTGCCTATTGTGAATAGTGTTGTAATGAACATAGAAGTATGGATTGGCGTTTCTGCTATGTGTTTTTGGTTCTCCAGGATATATTCCCAGAATTGGTATTTCTGAGACTAATGTCAACTTAATTTCCAGTTTTTTTTTTGTGGAATATCAATATTTTTCTCAAAACATGCTCTAGTCAGCATTCCCACCAACAAAGAGTCCTGTTCTCCCCACATCACTGGCACACATTCATTTTGGATGTGTGCCAGTCTCAGTGTTGTGACTCCATACACAAAAGTCAGATCTATATGCATTAAAAGCCTAAATATCAGACCTGAATCCATAAGGTATGTGGAATAAAACAGGCAAACCCCTCCATTATATCCTGCTAAAGGCATCTTCAAATTTGAAACACCACTGACCACACAAGTGGAAGCATAGCTAAACAAATGGACTACATGAAACTAAGAAACTGCTGCCCCTCACAAGAAAATGTGACCAAGAAAAAAGACAACCCATGGAAAGTAAACTGTATTCACCCAATACCCATCTGATAAGTGGTTAATATCAAAGATATTCAAGGCACTGGTAGAACTTCACAAGAAAAGTATGTCCAACCACATTTTGAGAAATGGGAAGATGAAATAAACAGAAACTTTTCTCAAAGAGGAAATTAAAATGGCCAAAAGGAACATAAAAAATGTGCTTCAGCACTAATCATCAGGGAGATGCAAATCAAAACGACAGTGAGCTATTATTTCACACCACAGTCTAGTTTCATTCTTATGTGTGTATGTAGCCAGGTTTAACATCACCATTGATCACTTGATCACTTGATATCTTGTTATTCATCGATTTGCTCGAGCGGGCACAAGTAATGTTTCCATTTGACCCTATTATATGCAAGTGTAAAATGTTTGTCTTCCTAACATCACCATTAAAGAGATATATTTTTCCTTAGTTGTAACTGATTAAAGATGACTTTGTGGAGGTTATAAAGATAGTACTCTGAGTAGGGCATTTGCCTTACTCACTAATTTTGATCTCCGAACTACATATGGTTCCCTAAACAGAACCGAGAGTGATCTATGTGTGAAGAGCCAGGAATAAGCCTGAGCACCAATGAATGTATGCAAAAAAACATTAAAAAGAAAAAACATACACAGGTGTGTGTGTGTGTGTGTGTGTGGTTTCTTTGTTTCAAATTAGTTGTCTATGGGTATGTGGTTTTACTTCTGGGTTCTCAATTTTGTTTCGTAGAACCATGTGTCTTTTTATCTCTGTATCATGGTACTTTTATTGTTATTGCTTTGAAGTATAATTTCAAGTCAAGAGGTTCATATCAGTCATTTTTCTGTTTTTTACTACTGACAACAGTTTTTGTATTTAATATGTTGCACATTTTTCCTATATCTGTGAGGAATGTTATCACTGTATCATTGTCTTCCCATTCATCATCAAATTGCTAGAGCGGGCACCAGTAACATCTCCATATGTCCTGTGAGGAATGTTAATGATTTTCTAAATAGGTATTAGAACATATCATCTTTGTAATGTGACCATTTTAATGATTATTCTTTTTAATTTTGTTTTAATAGTGCTTAATAGTTTTCTTGTAAGTATTTTTGAATTATTTTTATTCCAATATATTTTATTATCTATTATCTGTATGGGTCTATAAATGGGATTGCTTCCTGAATTTCTACAAGTTTTTTTTCATTTAAGTATGCAATAGTATAATTTTGTATCAATGACTTTGCTATGTTTACTTGCCATTTCTAGTAGCAATTGGACTATGTCTTTGTGACTTTAGCACTAAAAAATTGATAATTCTGTTGCTATCACAGATACTGATAACTCTTTATTGTCTTTAAAATAGTAATTTTGAATTATTCATGTCAAATGTTTATCTAATTGCTCTTGCCAATACTTGGAATATAGTTTTGAAAAGTAGTGATAAGGAAATAGTAAGGAAAATAGTTACCCTTGAGAACAGAGAAGGGAACTATGGGCTTATTCAACTGAGTAATAGAAATTCTCAAACTTTGAAAATAACTGAATATATAAATCCATGAAACTAACATACTGGATATTTCAATGAAATTTGATCTAACCAAATGCATTGTAGTGGAACTATCAAGAGCACAAAACAAAGAAATATTATTGAAGACAGTTGTGGAAGACAAGCTAATTTAGAAAGAGATACTCATCAGACTTCCAGTTCAAAAGAAACTGCAATTCACTAGAGAATGGAATGCAGTATTCATAATCCTCAAAGATAAAAACTGCCAAATAAAACAAGTGTATTTTGCAAGACACTTAAGAGTCTCATAGACAAACAAAAGCTGGAGGAATTCTCCTATCCAGACCTCCTATATAGGAACTGTTTAAAAACTCTTTCCAATATAAACTAAAAAGAAAAGAAGAGTCTACACAGAAATTACTAAAAAAATTAAAATGCAGATATCTAAAATACCAAAGAAATACTGATATTGACAAACCCTTATTTGTCAGTAATCTCCTCAACGTAAATGTGCTGAACACACCAATTAAAGTTCCTAGTAGAATCAAATGAAAACTTTGTTCTGCTTATAAGAAGTTCGTTTAAGATGTACAAGGGTGGAAACTGATATTCCATATTTAATATGAAACATTAAAAATGAACTGCTATTCTTAGTAAGACAAGATAGATTTCCAGTTAAAAATTAGTTAAAAGGGTAGTTGAACAGCATATAATGATAAAAATCAATATTACGGAATAGGAAGCAGCAGTTATGTGTACCTAGTTCGAGAACTCAACATGATGAATTACCTGGCACCTGAACTACGCAGGAGGAATTAGCAGCATGGATTGCCTTCAAGAGCTTCAAGGAAGTGATAAAGAAGGCGAAGAAACTCCTGCTCTCAGCACATCTTTTCTATTCCATTCTTCCTACACTAGCATATGCCTCAGAGACCTGGACCTACAAAAACAGGATGAGAAGGCTATTTGTGTAGCCCAAAGAGGAATCAAAAGAGTCATGCTTGGAGTATCACACTTCACTCAAGTGAAAGAAGGAATGCGACATTATGACCTCCGTTGACAATCAAGAATGCTGTCTCGTTTGACAAAATGATGAAAATCAGATGGGCAGGACATATAATGTGATTTAGGGACAACCACTGGACTAGAGCTGTTACCGATTGGATTCCATGGGACATCAAAAGAACGCATACAAAAAAATGCACATGATGGCTTCCAAGTGTATGTAGTGTAACCCACAATGTGTAGGAGAAGGAAGGGAGAGAGAGGGAGAAAGAAAAGAGATAAAGAACCTAGCCATTTAGGCAGGCTATGGGAGGGGGAGGGAATTGCAGACATTGGGTGGGAGATGGGCACTGGTGGAGGGTGGATGCTGGAACACTATGTGACTAAAACCTCCAAACATGAATAACATTGTAATTGTATATCTCACGGTGGTATAATAAAATATTTAATTAAAAAAAAGAACACATGGCTGCCACTTATGAGATGGTCAGTCTTCACTGTCACTGTATCACTGTCTTCCTGTTCATCTTCAATTTGCTCGAGCGGGCACCAGTAACATCTCCATATGACCTGTCTCATGCAAGTAGAGCCCAAGGGCACCTGCTTGCTCCAGGAACATAAAGAGCCTCAAACCATTCCATCAGGTCATGGGAATGAGGTCAATAATTGTTACTGGTATCTGGCATATCAAATACGACACGGGTAGCTTGCCAGGCTCTGCCTTGCAGTTAGCATACTCCGTAGTCATCTCAAAATCCAGCATTTATTGATGAACTGCACAGCTGCTTAGCCACGCGAGCCGGGCTGTTATAGGCTGGTCTGCTGGGTGGAGTTCTGACTAGGAGGAAGTCGGATGTGGAAAATGGAGGTCCTCATGGAGTGGGGGTCGTCTGGCTTGTTGTGAGGCTCTGCTGGGGTGGCGGGCCAGGGATAGAACCTGACATCCCTCCCAGGCACCTCATGAGTGGCTGGGCACAGTGAGAGCCAGTAGCAGCTCTGCCCCATATCTGTCTTCTGGTCAGTCTTCTTCATCAAAAATCTGTATGAATGGTTTGAAGCTTGTTGTTTTCCTAGAGTGAGCAGATGCCACTGGGGTACACTAGCACATGACAGGGATGAATCGAGACGTTACTGGTACCTGCTCGAGCAAATTTATGAACAGGAAGACAAGTGAATGACAAGTGACAATAGGAAGACAATGATTATGAATATTTATGCATTGACATATAGTGTCGTCTGTAAAATTAATGGATATTAATACACCTAAAGGGAGACATTAGTAGTAATATTAAGGAAGATAAATTTAGCACCCTACTTAGTCCAGTGAACAGAGCTTTTAACTGAAAAATGCCAGAGATTCAAAGGCTTTAAGAAATTAGCAACATAACTATAGATATTTACAAAGAATATCACTGTACACTCAAGAATGTGCATTCTTTTTAACTGTTTATAGAACATTATAAAAATAAATCATATATTAGAATATAAAATAAGTCCCTATAAATTTATAAAGATTTATATATATATACATATATATATATATATATATATATATATATATATATACACACACTAAGCATCTTTCATATTACAGTGATGTAAAAGAGGAACTGGGATTCTTTATATGAAGTGCCAAGGATCAAATAAAAAAATACAATGGGAGAGTACTTCACTTCTAGTAAGTATAACCTATATCATGAAGGCCACAAAGAGCTGGTGCTTACAGGGGTATGAAGAAATATATTTACTCATCATTGGTGGGACCATTGTCTGGTTCAAACTCTAGTCATTCCATTTCTTGGCACCAATCCAAATTACATGACAATATTAATTCCAAAAGATAAATACCCAACTATGATCATTGCAGCTCCATTTACAATAATGAAGATCACAATCACGATCACGATCTTCCCGGTGATCATCTATTTGTTAGAGCGGGCACCAGTAATATCTCCATATGTCCTGTCTCATGCCAGTAGAGCCAGGGGCATTGGCTTGCTACAGGAATATAAAGAGCCTCAAACCATTATATTAGGTCATGGGAATGACCTAATATAATTGTTACTGGAATTTGGCATAACAAATACAACACGAAAGCTTGCCAGGCTTGCCGAGAGGGAGGCAAACTCTTTTAAACACCTACAAATAAAGCATTTATTGATGAGCCGCGGAGGCAAGGCGTCGCCCGAGCCGGGCTGTGATGGGCTGGTCTGCTGGGTGGAGTTCTGACGAGAGGGTAGTCCAAATGTGGAAAATGGCGGCGCCCGTGGAGTGAGCTGGGGTGGTCTGGCTTGTTGTGAGGCTCTGCCGGGGTGGTGGGCCAGGGCTAGAATCCGCCATGCCTCCCAACTGCCTCATGAACAGCTGTGCACAGGGAGAGCAAGGAACAGCTCTGCCCCATGTGTGAGAGTCTCTGGACCAGCATACCTGGGCCGGATTGAGGAAAAAGCTGATGCAGGGTGGGTGTCGATGATCCAGGCTGTGATGGGCTGGTCTGCTGGGTGGAGTTCTGATGAGAGGGAAGTCCAAATGTGGAAAATGGCGGCTCCCGTGGAGTGAGGGGGGAGTGGTCTGGCATGTTTTGAGGCTCTGCCGAGGTGGTGGGCCAGGGCTAGAACCCGCCATGCCTCCCGACTGCCTCATGAACAGCTGTGCACAGGGAGAGCAAGGAACAGTTTTTCCCCATGTCTGAGAGTCTCTGGACCCTCTGAGAGTCTCTGGACCCTTTTAGTTATTAAAAGGATGATCATTGAAGCTCCATTTACAATAATGAAGATTAGGAATTAATTTGTGTCCAATGATGAGTGTCCATAGTGGAATACTACTTAAGTAATAAACGTAAAACCTTAGTTTTGTTGACATGCTTACTAAACAATACTCATGGTTTTGTACATATATGTGACATAAAGAAGCTAAAGAAAGAAGAAAATTCAAGCAAACATTAACTTGCATTCCGATTGGAAAAGTTAGCTTACTTGAAGATGAGGAAAGACACAATTGTTGATTGGTAGATGGAACCCATTGGACTATGTTGAATTCATATTGGTCCTTTATTAATGATATAGAAGCTTATTTAAAAGAGGGGTAGAATTGTTCCCCTAAAATCTCTATAGCCTTACAAAATTGTAAGTCCAGAGACTCTCACACATGGGGCAGAGCTGTTCCTTGCTCTCCCTGTGCAAAGCCGTTCATGAGGCAGTCGGGAGGCATGGCAGGTTCTAGCCCTGGCCCACCACCTCGGCAGAGCCTCACAACAAGCCAGACCACCGCTCCTCACTCCACGGGCGCCACCATTTTCCACTTCTGGACTTCCCTCTCATCAGAACTCCACCCAGCAGACCAGCCCATCACAGCCCGGATCACCAACACCCACCCTGCCGCAGCTTTTTTTCCTCAATACGGCCCAGGTATGCTGGTCCAGAGACTCTCACACATGGGGCAGAGCTGTTCCTTGCTCTCCCTGTGCAAAAGCCATTCATTAGGCAGTCGGGAGGCATGGCGGGCTCTAGCCCTGGCCCACCACCTCGGCAGAGCCTCACAACAAGCCAGACCACGCTCCTCACTCCACGGGCGCCACCATTTTCCACTTCTGGACTTCCCTCTCGTCAGAACTCCACCCAGCAGACCAGCCCATCACAGCATCAATAAATGCTTTATTTGGAGGTGTTTAAAAGAGTTTGCCTCCCGCTCGGCAAGCCTGGCAAGCTTCTCGTGTTGTATATGATATGCCAAATTCCAGTAACAATTATATTAGGTCATTCCCATGACCTAATATAATGGTTTGAGGCTCTTTATGTTCCTGTAGCAAGCCGATGCTCCTGGCTCTACTGGCATGAGACAGGACATATGGAGATATTACTGGTGCCCGCTCTAGCAAATAGATGATCAACGGGAAGATTGTGATCGTGATCGTGACTTAAAAAAGTCAATAGGATTATCAAAGGGACTTGATATCCATTGATTTACTATACAAATGGTGAGGCTTATTATTTTTACTAAAAGGATTATTATTATCATTATTATTATTATTATTATTATTATTAAAAGGATGATAAAATATTGCAGATTTTGAATGGAGAGAAGATGATGCAATGTCCCACATGGGGAAAGTAATAAGTAGTGCTACCTACTAAAGGTGACAGTGGAGCTCAGTATTACTGAATAAATCAAATTAGCTATGGACGAGAATATGAAATACTACAACCCTAACATTTTTAACACCACAAAGTAAGCATTATTGGAAACCATCTCATTAAATGAAATTATTATATGTTTACAATTATAATGATTTAGAAAAAATTTTAATTTCTCATCATTTGGAAACCTAAATTATGACTTATAAATTTGCACTGATATATTGTTATTGACCACAGCTAATTTATGTTGTATGATTATGCTTTTTTCTTGTTTTCATGTCTTCGTTTTGTCTTGCTATTTTATGCCTTACTTGAACAACACCAATATAAAGAATTTTCTGTTGAGATCACTGCCATATTATCATGAAAAAGTTCAAACATATTTTCAGAAAAAAAGTATATATTGAAATTTCCTCTAAAATGTACATGATTTAATTTTTAATTACTTGTTTATGAGTAAAAGGGATTCTTTTCTTTGCTTTTGCATCCATAACTATCCTAATATGTTATCATTTTAAAAGCATTTAGAAAAAATTAGCCTTCTTATTAACAACTTAATTGGGGACAATGAAAAAAAAATGTTTTATGTCCCTAAAAGTATTTATTTTCATTGATTTGCAAAATATATAGATATAGTAATATTTTGAAAATTTTTTTATGTACCAAGTGATTTTTTTCTTTATTGCATTCAATAGCATGTTAAGATCATGTATTTTAGCTTCTTTGTTTGTGTAAGAGTTCCTGAAATGAATTTTTTCAAGCATAGTGATGGGTATGAATTCCACTTGCCTAAAGGCTATGGAACCCAAAAACTGTGAAATAGAGTTCAAGCACAGCCTTTTATTTCTGGCAGAAGTTCAACTATAGTTTGGTGTGGTTTGGTCAGCGGTTTCAACAAATACTTTGAAAACTTTATCTACATATAAGCATTCTGTACTGAGCTTTTGTGAGTATTGGAAAGTGAGTTCTTTATTTTTCCATCCATTATGTATTTCCTACTTTGCTTGAATAAAGAACAGTCATTGAATACATTTGCTTGTTCCACAGCCAATTGAAATAAATGAATAATTGATACACTCTAGATAGATTATCTTTCACTAAAAATCCCTTTATATTTTATCTTATGATTTTATCTTGGGTGATGAGGTGTCTGGAAACTGCATTTTAGAATTTCAGTCTTATTCAGTGCTTCAAAAATGTCTCCATTAAATATTTTACTCAACATTTTAATTCTGGACTGGAGAAATAGTACAACAGGTAGAGTACATGCCTTATAGGTGACCAATTTGAGTTTATCCCCAACAACTTTTATGATCCCCTGAGCATACAGCCACAGAGTAATTCCCGAGTACAGAGCCAACAGTATGTCCTAAACACAGCTGGTTGTGATCCCCAAAATAAACAAAACAAAAAAAAAATTCAACCTGGGGCCGGAGTGATAGCCCAGCGGGTAGGGTGTTTGCCTTGCATGCGGCCAGCCCATGCCAGCCCGGGTTCGATCCCAGCATCCCATAAGGTCCCCCGAGCACCGCCAGGAGTAATTCCTGAGTGCAGAGCCAGGAGAAACCCCTGAGCATTGCCGGGTGTGACCCAAAAAGCAAAAAAAAAAAAAAAAAAAAATCAACCATAAGTGACTAAAAAATCCCTCCAATATTTATTTCCCCTAGTTTCCTGATTTTTTCTACTTGAAAGTCATGATAAAATTAATTGGGTAAAGATATATAACATTGAAACAATGATAAAAACCCAGTAGACTCATTTTCATTCAAAACTCTATATTGAGAGCCAGAGAGATAATACAAGTGTCTAGAGCATATACTTCAGGTGTAGGAGTTGAAGATTTGATCCTTGGCACCATATGGTTCCATGAGCACTGCCAGATGTGGTCCAAAAAACCAAAATACTAAAAGCAAGCTTACATTCAAAAAAATCTTTATTGAAGGCCTACATTTGATTGATTCAAAGCAGTTAGTAAAGATAAAACTGCTCAAGTAAATAGCTCTAGAATCAAGGTTCTTTTTTAGATGTTTTACATTTGAATTGCTTCTAAAAGCTATATTCAATTCAAAACATTATTAAGATACTTTAGATATCTAACATGATTTACAATTTAAAAGGCTTTTCACATATAACATTTTATGAATTTTATATGAAAGGACTTAGATCTGAATTCAATTTCAAATCGTTTGCTTAATGGCTGTCTGAACTTTGTCATTGTTCCTCTCCTACTCCTATTCCATCTCCAGTATATTTTCAATAGTGTCTTTTAATCTAGTAGCCTTTGTTCTCTCTTAATAGCTACCTGGGGTAGCTCCCTTGACAGTCTTGTTTTGGGAATGCTTTCTACCACTCAATTCTGGATGAGAAGGAATGCTTTTGCTAACTTCTGGGTTACCTCATCTATCCACAAGAATTATTTCTGCTCTTCCATCACAGTTTAAATAGTTCCAAAGTTTCTCTCTCTTTGAGATAGAGAAATATTTGTTTTCCTGATGAGAGCCTGATTGATAAACCTCTGTGCATTCCCATTTCCTCCTCTGAAAGTAGAGGTAGAATTACTTATTCCAGAGGGATGGTTAGAGAATTACTGTCTTAACATGCCTAAGGGATGAAGTCAGCGCTAGAATAATGGAAAGATCAGCAGTGGGGGAGGGTTGTTGCTATGTGGGGAGAAGATCTGAGAGAAGCTGATGTAAGGGAAAAAAAATCATTTACTGTTCCAATTGTCCTGAGTATACTATACCTGCAAAATGTGTTTTTTTAATTTTAAGATACATATATTATAGATAGTAAGCAAAGATGAACTCAGACCCAAGTCTATCTCAGACATATTTTTATCTTGTTCTTCTTTCCTCTCTCTCTCCCACGATGACTCCTGTTGGAAAAAATCCAGATATAAATGGTTTACTAAACATTGTTGAATTAGGCAGGCCCTGTTTTCAGAGATTGGAGATCTGTAGTCATTGACAAAAAGCAGAACAATATTTCCTTCTTTAGTTTACACAAGTTGAAGATGCTATTTACTTTAAATACTCATATACTTTCTACAAGATTGTGAATAGCTTACGTAAGTTTATGAGATACCTAAAACAGGTCTAACACTCAGAAAGAGAAACCCTCATAAACCACAATTTTTTTAGTTTTTGTCAGGATGATTAATTGTGCCTTAGAATTATTTTGTTTCTAATAGCCCCAACTGTCCATGTAAATGCCCCCTTAAGCGTCATGGTTTCCCCTTTATTCTATTTATCCGCAGTGTTTGGTAATCTGTGCTTTCTCTCCAAAACAGTTTAGGTTGAAAAGGCTAGGAATGTTTTCAAGCTAAATATATGTATCATACACCTAAAAGGGATACATTAATATAAATACTGTAAGTGTGGAGGCTCAAGGCTATAATATGTGTAAACTTCCAAATTAGTTGAGTTTGTAAACTTTAGAAGAAATTAAAGTTTCAGTATGATAAAAATAGGGTCTTTGAAATTGTTTAAAGTTGTTCCTTTGAGTTTTGGCAGCTTTGCAGGCAAAACGATATAGTATATTTAGGAAAATAGCATGAAAAAACAATTTACTAGCATGGCTGAATACATGACAGGAACTTCAAAAGCTCCTGACAGCTGTGGAGGATGAGCTCACATTTGATGTAATGCAGTGGAGAAGACAGGTGAGCAGAGACCTCAGATTTGCCACATGTGAAGTACCTGGGAGGTCTCCACATTGCTGTGGGAAAGAGTGATTTGTGGATAAAACGTCTAACTATACACAAATACGTGATAGAAGCATTATTGATAAAATAAAAAGAAATCTTGAAGACTGAGAATATCCTTCCAAGAATTTTGTACATATTTACTTTCTTTTTCCTTTGTTCCTTATAGAATGTTGTTTTTGTATTTATTGGCCTAGGGCTATACCACCCTGGATCATTATTTCTTTAGATGTTATAAACTTCACAATTTAATCCAAAATCAGGCTGTTAGGGGCTGGGAGAGAAAAGACCTCCTAGGAGAGTAAGTTAGATGTGATGACTTCAGAGTAATTGAGCAATACAAAAGAAAGTAAAAATATGTACATTTAAGATGAAAACCAGAAAGTTAGAAACTCAGGTAAAGAAAGATTGTAAAACATTTTGTGAGTTTGCAACTGAAAAAAGGAAAGTTAACTATGACTCTCTATGGCTGTACTTGCAATATTAATCTCCATGTAAGATTATATTCCAGGACAATATTTGATTGAGGAAACTAAAAATCACATTTATTTGTAGTTACCACATATTCATACTGGACTCCCCAAAATCTGAAATAACCCTCTGAAAGATCTTTCATTATCCTTAATTTGAATAGAGACCTAAAACATGAGTATACGAAGGATATTTGAATAGAGACCTAAGACACAATTATATGAAGGATCTCAAAAGGAAAAGAAGGAAAAATTCCAATGTTTAAAATTATTTTGGCATAAAAGTGCCCCTGGACCCAGAGGTGACATATTGTTTAAGCGGAGACTTTCTCACAAACTCAAGAAATTCTCAGATTCCAGCAGGGTTTTCATGAATAAAGTTCAGTTCTGTTACTGTTTCCCTGGAGGTAGCCACAGTTTCATCATTTTAAGGGTTCAATCTCCTCACCATCTTCCACCTTAAAATGTCAGTGGCAAAGTCCCAAGCATTTTTATTTCATTTTGTACGAAGTGGGTTCCCAAGGCTCCCATATTAAATTGCAGTGCCAATCTCAAACCAGATTATTACCTGTGCCTCTGATTGGCTATTATTCTGATGTTCCCCAAACCTCCTATGTGTTCAACTAATTTTCTAAAGCAACTCACCTAACTTAGAAAATCAGTTTATTTACTAGTTTATTAAATTATGTCTTTAAATTATATATGCAGAGCCAAAGAATAATCAAATGAAAGAGGTCTGTAAGGCAAGGCATGAGAAAGAGATTTTTACATCCTCCAGATACATCACTGTCTTCTCTCCACACACATCCACTAGTTTGACAACCTGTAAGCTCTCCAAACCCTGTTGTCTTGGTAGAGGCTTCCATGACCATGTCTGACTCAATCATTGACCATCATGCTTTCGTCGAGGCCTCCTGAACTCTACAGTAGTCTAAGAATTCCAAAACTTTAATGAAGTACTGGGCTGTACAAGTCAATCAGTCCTCATTCTTTAGTATTCCTAAAAATTTTTTTTATCTGCATAGCAAATGATAACATTAGCACTATAAACACTTCAGACATTCCAAAGCATATATATCTCTTTGGGATGTCAGGAGCTCTAGGTGAAAACCAAGTACATACATGGACTTATTTCTGTCATCTGACTGACCAAGTATGTTTTTCCTGTTAGCTACCAGAGTCTTAATGTTTTGTCAGCTATGCAGAAGGAACTAGAGAGTAAGATAAGGCTAAATGGAGAACGTTGGGGTAAGGGTGGAGAGGGGGCACATAACATGTGTGTCAAGTAATTAGCACTAATTAAAATGTAATTTTTTGTTTCATCTGAAAACAATAGAGACCCCAGGATTTACATCAAACTTCACTTTATCCAAAATTCTCTTCACAATTTCTACATGCTACCTGTACTGAATGTGAATGAACAAAGCTATGAAAATATACAAAATGTGGTTGTGCTATTAATCAGGCATGTTCTTTCAATGTATCATAAATTTCAGTGATCAATGTCAAGCCTCATCTTGATGACTTGGGGGCTAAAGCAATGGATCAACCTGACAGAGACAAATGGAAACGAAATCGAGATGTGATAGTCTGATGGGGGGGTACCTGATAGCTTTTCAGACATGTCATTTGAGAAAGATGCAGGGTAATTCTAAACTCTACATGTGCTCATCAGTGATTCTTTATGCTTATAAGTAAAGTTGTGTCATTCCTGGCATATTTTGTTTTCTTAAACTACAAATCAGATTTTAAATTATTTTTCAAGGCATAAATGTTTCAGATTCAAAAAAATAGAAATTATTGTATATCTCATGATGGTATAATAAAATACTAAAAATATATTAAAAGCAATAAAATACTATAGAACCTACTTCTTAATGAATGTATACTTTCATCTATTTAGTGCGAAATTTCCAATGATCTTTTAAAAAATGGATCCAAAGTATTGATATTTGGAACTTTATTAGTAACAATAAAAGATATATATGTCACTTATATTTTTATTATCACTTTATTACCTCTGTATGTGTGTGTGTGTATGGGTGTTGGTGTGGGTGTGTGTGTATGTCTTCGTGGGGAATTGGTGGTATTGATCCACACTTTGTGGTGGTCATGGCTAACTTCTGGCTCTGTGATCAGAGATCATTCACAATGTGAATATTAATATTAAAAGTAAAAATATTCACTAAAATATCATAATATTATCAGAGGTACATATTAAGCTTTTCCTAATTTTTAGGCAATATTATTCATGATTTTGTCACATTTTACTAGGAAAACAAGCTGCTTTGTTTCCTTTGTGTATATTTGAAAATCCACAGCAGTGGCATTCGCAGTCAGGGAAAGCCAAGTAGGTCATTGCTGTGGATATTTTACAGAAGTTCACCATGAACTTTCTAAAATTTCCTATCTGGTAGCTGCTCTCATATACGGCTAAATCTAGTTATAATGAATATGATTTTCTTCCCTTCTAATATTCAAGGTTCATGTATGTGTTTATAATATAATTAAAATACAATAATTGGTGTTATCATGTAAGCCATAGAAATCCTGGGAGAGAGATTCCCGAAACTGTGGTAATAGACCGGCTGTAATGTACACCAAATGGGAGGCATGTTGTTCACCTAACAATAATTAATCCAGCACAGTCAAACCATGCCCCATTTCAGCATCCTCTGGCATTTGTTTGCCCAGAATTTAACTTCTGATAATTAAAAGTAAATCACACTTATATCCTCTAAATGAATGAAGACCTGATTAACTCTCCAGAGTAATGACACAAATTTCCATGTCATCATATTGCTATTTAGATAACAGATATATTATATTTCTAGCCTACTCAGATCCTTATTTAGTAGCTTCTGGACCATATTTCCTGGTTACATATGAACACACCATATTCTATTTTTACTTCAAACTCATAAAAGAGCTAAAAGTAGATCGATGAAGAGACAATAGATTTATGTGACCATTCTGGACTTTTTTTAGTTTTCACAGTGACAGGGATGGAACTGAGGGTCTCATATATGCAAGGCATGTGCTCTGTCTCTGAGCACACCCCATGCATATGATTACAGATTTTAAATTTATAATTCTGATTTTGGGGATGGTGAATGTATCAATTTTCTATAAGGAAAATAAATGGCATAATTCATAATCAACATGGCAGCGTTTTCAGTGATTAATGTGCTTTTCAAATATTTCTGATCTAGCTAAACCAGTGGGACTGAACTAAACAAATATTCACAAATATTTTTCATCCTGTTAAACCAAATATTACAAATATTCACAAATATTTCTGGTTGGTTAAGCCAGTGGAACTCCAATGTTTAGAGCTGGATATAGCTATGTGACTTGTATTAATGAAATGTGGGTAGCTTTGAAAGGCAATTAAAATTTTGCCATAACCCCATCTCACACACACACAAACACACACACACATACATGCACACACACACATGCATACACTCCATTACCCTCCTGATATTGGCAGTGTTACAAGCACTAATTCTATGATGTGTCTGGATTATAAAACAAGGTTGATGTGTATAAACTGATCTCTAAGCTTTTGGAGCATAAAATGAATGGAGAAAAATATTTTACCAGGAAGTGAAATATGGGAAGTAGTCACTCTGCTAGAGGGTATGAGTCTGTAATATTGTATACGTGGAACCCTCTTATAAACAGTTTTGTGAATCGCAGTGACTGCTTCTCTCCACTATTATCTCATTTTCAGCCCCTAATACCCTCGCTACATCATAGACTGGCCGCAGTCAGCTCAGTTTTACAGACCATTTATTAGATTATGTCGCCTGTGGGCATTTATTATGTCATTTTTATATTCTGCATATGAAGAGAGATTATATTCTATCTGCCCCAATTCTGTGACTTCACTCAGCAAGATTCTCTCCAGATTCATCCATGTATCAATATATTGCACAATTTTGTCTTAAAGCAGAGAAAGTACATGTACAATAGTTTCTTTATCATCTGTTCTTAAATACTAGCTATTGTGGCTATTGTGAATAGAATTGCTATAGACACAGGGAAGCAAATATCTTTTCAGAATAATTTTTGAATCTTTGGGATAAATGCAGAAAGGTTGAATTTCTGAGTCATACAAAAGCTCTATGCTTTGTTTATTAATTAAATTATCAGTTACAAAGTTGTTTGTGATTTAGTTTTGGTCATACAATGTTCCAACACCCATCCCTTCTCAAGTACATATTTCCTGTCACAATGTCTCCAGTTTCCTTCCCACCTGCTTCTATGCTCTATGGCAGACACTTCTCTCTTTTTCTCTCTCCCTTTCTCTCTCTATTTCTGTCTTCCTCTCTCCTCTGCTTTATCCTTTTAAGCACTGTGGTGTGCAGTCCTGTTACTAAAAGGGTATCATGCACATTTTTAACCTTCTTTAAGCTCTTAGTTCTTATTCTTTCCATCTATCAGTGTCATAGTTAATATAGCAGGAGCTAAGGTGTAGAGCGCTATGTCAGTTTAAATCTCTGCTCTGGAAACAGGTACACAATCACAGTGTGGGATGGCTGGGGGTGGGCTTTGGTTAGAGATAAAAAGAATTTGCAGCTCTCTCTTCTCTCCCAATCCTTCTCCCCTCTCCCCTTATCAGGCAGGGCAGCACGCCCGAACCCAGAGCCCACTACAGGTGGGTCAAGCCGGGGCAGATAGAGGCAGGACTTGGATGCCAGGTACTGGCAGGGTAGAGAGCACAGGCGTCTCAGGTGCATAGAGCCATGTCCAGAGAATAAGCAAAGCCAGGCCAGGACAACAGGATACTATGGGGTACAGTTGGGAGGCCCGGCAACAGGTACAGAGCACGGAGTTTCGCCCACATGCGGAAGGCCAAGGCTGAAGTCTGAGAAACCGTACACAGGACAGAAAGAGCAGCATATGGGCAGTCCTGACAATCATTTACAGCAGGCGAGTAGACTGCGTGGGACAGGACAGGGAATTCATTCGAGGGACCAGGCGGCATCAGGGACAGTATGGGTGACATTGCTCACAGTTAAAAGAGAGGCCTGGAGGTCTGGGGAGAGACCTGAAGCCATCCTCCTTTCTATACAGTAAACTAGCTTCCAGACATCCGGTTTTGTATGCTAATCTTTCAAACAAACCCACCAGCACTGGGAAATCCACTTTTGTGCTAATGTCAGTGATCCCATGTTAGCCCCTCAGCCCCCTTGTGGCAGCCTCCTTTCATTGACTAGTGCTTCTGACCTTTTTTCCTGCTGTCTCAGAGTATCATTTTCATACTATTTTTTTTTATATATACCCTGCAAGTAATTGTGATCATTCTTGTCTGCCCTCTCACTCATTTCACCGAGTTGATGATTAGTTCCTTTGAGGAGTGCTCATACTGTTCTCCAGAACAATGTTAAAGTAGTCTACATTACTCCTAGCAGCAAATAATCGTTGCCCCCCACACCATCCCAGCTAAACAATTGTTTTAACTATTTTTTTAAAGTTCTTATTGTTTTTTATTTTTTTTAACATTTTATTATACCACCATGAGATATACAATTACAACGTTGTTCACGCTTGGGGGTTTCGGTCACACAGTGTTCCAGCACCTGCCCTCCACCAGTGCCCCCCCCAGCCACCACCCATGTCCCCAATTCCCTCCCCCTCCCATATCCTGCCTAAATGGCAGGTTCTTTATCTCTTCTCTCTCTCCCTCTCTCTCTCCTCCTTCTCCCACACATTGTGGGTTGCATTACGTACACTTAGAAGCCATCATTTGCATTTTTTGCCTGTATTTAATGCTCAGTTCTATGTTGGTATCAGACCTTTAGACATTTATTCACACATGTTCCCTTCTCTAACCTAACCTCCTGACTCCCACGCGCTTGTGGTAACTTCTACTTTTGGTAAGATCACCTGGTATATTTATGTCATGCAAATAAATGCAGTCATTCTATGTCTCTCTCTTTCCTTCTGACTAATTTCACTCAACATGATTCTTTCCATGTCCATCCATTTATAGGAAAACTTCATAACTTCATTTTTCTGACAGCTGCATAGTATTCCATTGTGTAGATGTACCACAGTTTCTTTATCTAGTCATCAGTTCTCAGGCATACTGGTTGTTTCCAGGTTCTGGCCATTGTGAATAGTGCTGCTATGAAAATAAAAGTGCGGATTGTGTTTCCGCTGTGTGTTTTCGGCTTTTCATGGTATATTCCCAGGAGTGGTATGGCTGGGTTTTAACTATTTTTTATGTGACAGTCTCACTGGTGTGAGTGTATGTCTCATTGTTGTTTTGATTTATATACCTCTAATAAATGCTTCAGAGCATTTTTTTCACAGACTAATTGGCCACATATATGCCTTCTTTGAGAAAATTTCTCTCGATCATTTCTCCTCCATATATCGATGAGGTTGATTTTTTTGTTATGTTGTATTCTTGCTTTATATATCTTGAGTATTTTCACTTTGTCATATGACTGTGGGCAAATATCTTCTTCTAGGGTATGGGGCGACGTTTTATTCTGGTCCTTGTCTCTTTTGTAGTCAAATGCTTCTTAGTTTGATGTTGTCCCGTTTCCTTATCCTTACTTCCATTTGCATGATTAATAGCATCATTGAATATACCTTTGTATTCAATGTCATGAAGGCTCCCGGACCTGGGTTTTTGTTTGTTTTTTTTTTGTTTGTTTGTTTTTTTGCTTTTTTGTGTCACACCTGGCGACACTCAGGGGTTACTCCTGGCTCTGCACTCAGAAATTACTCTAGCGGTGCTCAGGGGACCATATGGGATGCCGGGATTGAACCAGGGCCGGCACGGGCTGGCCACATGCAAGACAAATGCCCTACCGCTGAGCTATCGCTCCGCCCCTGGGGTTTTATTTAGGGGATATTTTCATTAGTTTCCATTTCGCTGGTAGTAACTTTTCTGTTAAGGCTCTCTGTTTCCTCCCAGGTTAGCCTGGGGATGTTATAAGAATCCAAAATAATAATCACTTATATTTGGTTCTCTAATTTTACAACCTAGAGTTCTGTGTCAGGAATCCATGCTATGTTTGAAATTCCATGATATGTGTTGTGACATCTCCTTTGTCTGTTTCTATTATCAGTTTTTTCTTCCTCTGTGAGTCCAGAAATGGCTTGCCAATATTGTTTATTCATTCAAAGAGCCAGCTCTTGCTTTCCTTTGAAACTGTTTTTAAGTTTTGATTTCATTGACATTTTCTCTAAATTTTATAATTTCCCTTCCTCTCCTTGCTGTAGGTTACATGTTGTTCTTTTTCTAGTACTTAAACTGTTGTTTGGTACTTTGGGTTCTCTCTTGCTTCTTAATGATGTTTGCATTGCCGTGAATTTCCTCGCAAGCACCGTATTTCTTGTTTCTGATGTTCTTGTAATTTGTGTCTTTATTTTCATTTGTTTCCATAAATCTTTGATCTCTTCTCTTATTTCATCTTTTACCCACTGATTCATAGATATTAAGTTGTTTAGATTTTCAAGTGTATGCACTTTTTCTTCATTTATGTTTGTGATTATTTTCCATCTTTAAAACATTGTGGTCTGAGAAGATATGATTTCTATCTTCATGATTTCTATCTTCATGATTTTTAGATATGTTTTTTGGCCCAAAATGTGAATTATCTTGGAGAATGTCCTCTGTGTCCTGGAGAAGAATGTGTACGCAACTTTTGGAGTATGAAAGGCCTACTCTATGTTAAGCCTATCTCTACCATATTTTCCCTCAATGTCAGTGTTTTCTAAATGAGGTTTTGCTTAGTGATCTATCCAGCCATGACAGTTTGTTGCGAAAGTCATTAACTACTATTTTGTTGTTCTTAGTATACAAATAGAGATTCCTTCAAAAGTTTTGTTACCTTTGTGCAAGGCCTGTGATAATCTTTTCTTTATTATTCTAATTTTAATCTCTGTGCTGCCAAAGTGAACACAATGAGATTTTTAAATCTAAGCTTGCAAAAAGTTAAAAAGCAAGACAGCAGAAAATGCACTTAGAATGATAATGAGTGAGTTTCTAATTGTCTAATTTTACTGATGTTTACAATATAATATGAAACTGAGTATTAAATTTCATCACATTTCCAGATTTTGAGGAATGGACGGGTAGCAAATCACCATGATGGTTACTCACATATATACTTTTAGAAATTAAAGAATTCTAAAATTTTTAGAAAAAAATGACTCTCCTAGATAACGTTATCAGTCTTATCTTTCATTTGACATTGTCATTGATCAAATATATATATATACATATATATATCATATATATATACATATATATATTTCATATATATATATATGAAAAACACATATCTATTATATATATGCACATTCATTAATTTGGGATTATATGACAATTTTTTACACATACACAGCCAACTTTCTTAATGCTCTCAAATAAAAGCCTACAATCACTCACATCCCATGTCAATTCCTTTTCTTTCTAACAGTCCTGTTAACTCAGCTCTTTAGCAGAATCTTTTAAAAAAGGTTTCAGCAGCTGAAAATATCCAGAAGGCAGTGAAGTAGGGCCATAAAATAGGGCAGTGGCAATAGCATATTTTCTTCTGACTCTAACTAGAAAGTCATGGAGCATGAGAAACATTTCTCTAGACAATGTGAAAACAAATAGGAAAATACATTCTAATTAGTCTCCTACATAAATATACAAAGAGAACAAAGAAAATCAGTCAGGAGGCTATTGTCTCTGTAATTGTGTTCCAAATTGGAAATGGCAACTTGTTTTCTTCCTCACATAAGAGTTCTCTAAATAAATTGCCCCCCTTCCTATATGCTGTTCTTTTAATAATTCATTTATTTCAGGAAAAATATATTGTGGTTGAGAAAAATATAGTTCATGAACCAGCTCCCTGCCTGAATGGGAAAATCAAAGAGAATGTTAAAACTATGATGTGTTGAAAATCAGATTCATTTGTTGTGGTTTGGATATTATAAACTTTTATAAGTTGCATGCATCATTTATTGTTTATTAGAACATTTACTTAACATTCAAAAGGGAACAGCATGTTTTCTTATAATCACATGCAGAATGCCTTGTAATGCATTTATCTTAAGTTAGTTTTTAGTTCTTTAATATAAAACTATATTTTGGAAACATTTGGGGGATTGAATAATACAAACTTCATTATAATTTTGTACATTTATCACAAATATATGTTTGCCTCCTATAATTTCAAATAAGAAAATATTTGCTAGCTTCAGAATGTTTTCTTAACTCATCTTTTAAAACAACCTGACTTTTTGATTTATGACTTTATCTTATTATCAACTCTATGATTTTTTTTTGAAGGGGGGAGGTTTGGGCCACAACAGGTAATGCTCAAATAGCACTCTTGAAAAGGCTCTTGGAACCATAAAGGGTGCTGGGAATCTAACCGGGTTGGCCATGTGCAAAGGAAGCGCTCTATACTGTTGACTATATACCCACTATATACCTCTCCAGCTGATTTTTTAAAGGAGTATGACTGTTTTCAGTTTTGTCAGTGAAATATCGCTATTCTTTGATAATCTATCTCAAGTTTGATTGTTAACAATTTAGTTCTATACTCACAGAATCTGTTTGTATTCTGAAAATAACTATCAGGTATTATGTTCAATGACTATCATGACTATAAAATCTCTATTATAGTCCTAAACTAATTTTCTCTGAGTCCAACTTGAAGCAGTTTTTAATTTCTAAGACTATAAGTTGTGTGTGTGTTTGTTTAATATGGAGTTCCTATGTATGTAGATAGGTCTTTGGAAAGTGTGGTTTGTGGTCTAAATATCTTTTAAATTACTCTATCAAAAGTGATTGGCAAGTGCTGATACCAACCTAGAACTGAGCATTGAATACAGGCAAAAAGATGCACATGACAACCTCTTAATGTATGTATTGTAGTCCACAATGTGGAAGGGGAGGAAAAGAGAAATAGAGAGAGAGAGAGAGAGAGAGAAATTAAGAAACCTGCCACAGAGGCAGGCTAGGGAGGGAGACGGAATTGGGGACATTGGTGGTGGGAAATGGGGACTGGTGGAGGGATGGGTGCTGGAACAATGTATGACTGAAACCCAAATATGAACATCTTATGAACATCTTTGTAACTGTATATCTCATGGTGGTATAATAAAATATTTTTAAAAAGTGATTGGCAAGTGAGTTAGTAAAGTAGCACAAAGGTGTATTTGCCTTGCACGCTGCAGACCGAGGTTCAATCTGTAGGCATCCCATATGGTCTCATCTGCCACACTATAAGTGATCACTGAGCATAGAGTCAGAAGTAAGCCTGAATACTTCTAGATATGCTCAAAAACCCAAAACCAAATCAGATCCAAAAAATGATTGGTGAATTGTGCTGCTGCTGCTGATTTGTGCCCATATCTGGCAGTGGTCCTGGGCTGCTACTTTTGGCTAAGTGTTCAAAGGTTGTTTCCAGTGGTGCTCAGGGAACATGAAGAGACAAGCATTGAACCCAGGCTTCCCACATATAACACATGTGTTCCAGACCTGTGTTCCAGACCCTACAGTCCTATTGAAAGATTATTATCTTTAAAATATTCTGCTTTTCAGTATGAATTATAACCATATAATGTTTTAGCAAATCAACTATAAAATTTAGACATGGAATAAAACAATAAGGAGTAAAATATTGAGATAACTAAATAAAATGTTATAGAAGCTTAATTCTCAAGGAAGTTAGTAAGTCAGAATCATTTTCTAAGAAATAAATGCAAACTGAGGTAGAAAAAAAATTGAACAATTGATCTATGAGAGAGAGAAAGAAAGAAAGAGAGAGAGAGAGAGAAGAGAAGTGCCTGCCATAGAGCATATGGGGGAGGGAGACTGGATGTAAACTGGGGGCGTTGGTGGTAGTAAATGAACACTGATTAAGGGATGATGTTGGAGCATTATATGACTGAAAGCCAATTATGAACAACTTTGTAACTGTATATAAAAAAGAACAATCTAGTGTGGCACTGTCAAAGAGAATACAAAGGACAATTTTTATTAATGAAACCCCTTTTCTAATGACTATTTTTAGAAAGAAACATATTCTTTCTGTTTATTTTTTACTGTTGAAAGGACATATTATATATATTATTAGTATTGTATTATACCATAGTGAGATATGCAATTACAACGTTGTTCATATTTGGAGGTTTTGGTCACATAGTGTTCCAGCACCCCGCCCTCCACCAGTGCCCATTTCCCACCACCAATGTCCCCAATTCCCTCCCCCTCCCATAGCCTGCCTCTATAGCAGGAACTCCATCTCTTTTCTCTCTCCCTCTCTCTCTTTTCCTTCTCTTACATATTGTGGGTTGCAACATATACCCTTAGAGGGCATCATGGGCATTTTTTTTGCCCATAGTTCTAGGTTGGCATTAGCCCTTTCAACATTTATTTGCACATGTTCCCTTCTTTATCTTACCTAACCTCTGACTCCCACACATTTGTGGTAATCTCCACTTTTGGTAAGACCTCCTGATCCGTTTTGCCTGACATTGGATTTTGGTATCATAATATGGAAAGGATCATGTTGAGTGAAATTAGTCAGAAGGAAAGGGAGAGATATAGAATGACTGCATTTATTTGCATGACATAAATACATATATCGTAATTTTTCTGTTTAAAGTTTATCTAATTTCAGGGCCCGAGCACTAGTTCCCTGGGTAGGGTGTTTGCCTTGCACGCCGACCCAGGTTCGATCCCCGGCATCCCATATGGTCCCCTGAGCACCCCCAGGAGTAATTACTGAGTGCTGATCCAGGAGTAACCCCAGAGCATTGCCAGGTGTGACCCAAAAAGAATAAATAAATAAATAAATAAATAAATAGATAAATAAATAAATAAATAAATAAATAAATAAAGTTTATCTAACTTCACGCTTGATTGATTGATGTAAAGAGCACTTGGCGGGGCTCTGTTTCTGTAGATATATACTATATATAAAGTCTACCCTATGCTTTTATTTTTGCTTGCTAGGCAAATTCTGTGTTGCATATACTAATTTTTCTAAACATATGCAGTCTGAGACGACACTAACTCACTAGAGGATATACTTTGTAAATGATTATTGTAGTCTAGAAATTTTGGAATTTTTTTCTCCTTTAGAGTTAAGCTAGATTAAAGAATTCCAAACAACATACATAATTAAATATTGACTTTCACAGATAGACAAGACAAAAGGCAATAAACTTCATAAAATTAAAAGAATTAAAATATGAGGCTTGTCAACTCTAAACAAAAGAAGTCTACTCAGCGACCCCAAGGTTATTAAAACTACCAACGGTAGAGTCTCTCATAGCTTTCTCGCCTTCCTATTTTTTTGCTCTATCTTAGAATCTAGATTTGTTCCTACCATAGACATTTTGTATGTGAGTGTGTGTGTATGCATTATATATAATAAAGTATCCATTTGTCTTTACATTCAGAGAGAAAATCTGAATTTCTGGAAAGTCTATAATACTTTAGATAAAATTCCTTTGATCTTTATTCATAACTCATATAGCAAAATAAATCATTAATGGTAAATGATAAAACTGAGTTTTTTGTTACTTAACATAATAATAATTGTCGATTATTATTAATAATAATTGTCGATTACTGCCAGGTGAGAATTATTAATAATTATAATATTTATTATAATTTATTATAATTATTAATAATTGTCGATTATTGCCAGGTGAGAATTAAGGAGTGATATAAAGGGATTCCATTTTTTCTATAGATATTGATTGTATAATACAATCATCATAATACAGTTATGAATGAGGCAAGATGCATGACAAACTTGATGGTTAGTGATGGGTAACTGAAGCTTTCCTTCCATTGAGTACTCAGCTTCCATTCAATGGAATCCATCCTTTCATTCAATACTTTGTTTCAGTAGAAACAAAGCAGATTCCATGCTCTCAACTAAAAATATAGATAAGATATGAAACTTCACATTTTCTATTTTTGATTATATTAACAACTAGCTTAACTTCTTTGGATCACTTGATCACTTGAATCCCGTTATTCATCGATTTGCTCGAGTGGGTGCCAGTAACATTTCCATTGGACCCTATCACATGCCAATGCAGCCCAATGGCATCTGGTTGATTCAGGAATATGAAGAGCCTCAAACCATTCCTTCAGGGTCTTTACAAGAAACTCTGACCATCTTGTAGGTGGGCGGCCACATGATCTTTTGACATCCCGTGGGATCAGTCGGTAATGGCCCTAGTCCAGCGGTTGTCTCCAGGTCGCATTATATGTCCAGCCCATCTGATTTTCGATGCCTTGGCAAGCGAGACAGCGTCCCTGATTCTGGAATAGCAACAGAGGTCAGAACTCCGGTTCCTTCTCTCACTTGAGTGAGGCGTGATATTCAAGCATAGCTCTTTCGATGCCTCTCTGGGAGACCGAATAGCATTCTCATCCTGCTTTCCTAGGGCCCAGGTCTCTGAGGCGTATGTTAATGCAGGGAGAATGGTGGAGTCAAAGAGATGTGCCGGGCCGGAGGTTCTTTGTCCTTTTAGCTATTTCTTCGATGCCTTTGAAGTCATTCCATGCAGCTCTCTTCCTCCTGCACAGCTCATGTTTTAGGTCACTCATCATTTTGCCTTCTTGACCTAGGTACACATAACTGCTGCATTCAGAGATGTTTGTTCCATTGAGAGTGAATGGGGCCTCTAGAACTAGTTCATTCTTCATAAACATAGTTTTCTTTTAGATTCAGCTGTAGACCTATCTTTCCACATTCTCGGTCGAAGTCAGCCAGCATTTGTGCCGCTTGGCTAATGTTTGGTGTTATTAGAACGATGTCATCAGCGAAGTGGAGGTGGTGTATTTGCCGACCATCTATCCTCACTCCCATTCCTTCCCATTCTAATTGTTGCATGATGTTCTCGAGGGTGGCGCTGAAGAGTTTTGGTGAAATGGTATTACCCTGTTGAGCCCCTCTTTTCACATTAATGATCACTTCTTTGGATATTGTGTCAATTTTTCCTTTCACAGAAAGATAGCTCTCAGAGAGTCATCAATATCAAATAAATGAAAACCATTTGCTTAATAATTAGAATGTGAGTGAATTAGAAACTATAGAATTACCTAAAGGCACTAAGAGTTGGTGGAGGATAAATAAGCCTATTGTAGGGCACATAATATTTTTTCATCATCACTGATTATCAGGGAAATGTAAATCAACTCTTCCCTGAATCATCAGTCTCCCCAGGGAAGAAGGATATACATGACAGAATGGAAACAGTAAGTGTCAGTGGGGGCTACAATGAAAAGGAATTTTCATCCATTGTTGGGACATCTCTCTAGGAAATGGTTTAAAGATTGCTCAAAATATTATGGATAGAACTTCCATAAGACCAAGAAATACCATTCCTAGGCCTAGGGGGCGGAATCCATCTGAAGGATGCAGGAACATTAATCTTACAGACTTTAATCCTAAAAAGATAGTACACAAAGCGCCTATGTTCATTGTGGCACTGTTTACAATAGCCAAAGTCTAGAAACAATGCAGGATCCAACATAGACCAGTAGATAAATGATGGTCCTCATAGACAATAAAATACTGTTCAGCTATGATGAGAGTTATAAAATTTCACAGTTCAATGAAACCTGGATGGATTTGGAGGGTGTAATGCTGAATCAAATGAGTCAGAAAGTAAAAGATTTCCTCACCAGATGATTTCACTCATATAAGGAGTGTAAAAAGGAAGGGATTAGACAATAACTAATGGAAACAAGTCGTCAGATTTGTTCAATAAAACCTGGAGTTGGGGATAGCATGTTAGGTGGTGGGGGACCCTGTAACAATGGTAGAGACCAGAAATCATTTATATAGGGTTTGATGTAGTGTTTATTACTTATAAAATGATTATCCTCATATAAAGTAATATCAAGTAAACTATAATTAATAAAAATGAAAACAGGTACAATATTACTTTGTTGACAATTAGCAAATGGCCACTGAATGCTTCTATAGGTTATCTGCTTCAGACAAGTTTATATATAAATTTATGTTTCTCTTGATTAGTATTTAAGGCCAAGATTTCATTAAAAAATAAGGACAACTAGGCATCAAATTTAAATAATGCTTAAAACCACTATAAAACATAGTAGTGAAAATGACCCTTGAACAATTACTGTTTTCATTCCTTCAATGCATATTTTTCACTAGGTTCAAAAACTAGTGAAAAATATGAATATATATAAAATTAAAAATAATAGACAGGGGCTGGAGTGATAGCACAGCGGGGAGGGTGTTTGCCTTGCACACAGCTGACCTGGGTTCGATCCCCGGCATCCCATATGGTCCCCTGAGCACTGCCAGGAGCAATTCCTGAGTGAAGAGCCAGGAGTAACCCCCTGAGCATTGCCTGGTGTGATCCCTCAAAAAATTAAAAATAAAAGTAATATAAATGCAAAACAGGCCAATGATTGTTATGTTAATTAAGAACGTTACAGATCCAAATGAATGAATCTGGCAATGAAATCTTCTGTTCTTAGCGAGGATATACTGATTTTGGTAGCTTTTTAAATCATTAGAATGAACTCATATGGACCTCTTTTTTGTCACTTCAAAATGCAATGATGTCATACATTTTTTTTCTGATAAAGTTTGCCTCGTAAAACTTTTTTGCTCACCAACCCTGACCATCAGTTCTCTGCTATTCAGGAGTCATAGTTTTGTCTGCGCTTCAGATGTTCTTTTTTTTTTTAAATTTCAATATCCTTAGCACTTTGAACTAAAGATGTTTCAGCTGATGAGTTTGCTTTCTGTGTTGAGAAAATGGTTATCTGTGCAGAGGATGTTATAACAGCAGCAGTGATGATAAATCCATGTAAGCTGATCAGATTTTTGGCTATTGACAGTGTGGATTTTACTTTTATTTTTATGTTACAAGAATCTTTTCTAGATATGCTTCTAAGTGTATTGAAACTATGGTGTCTGTAAGAGAGAGGAGGCATGAATAGTCTTTTACCAAAGAATGATTGGTGTGTTATTTATCTATATAAACTTGCTTAATCTCCATAATAGGAAAGATGTGGAACTACATTAATCTATATAAACTATACATCTATATAAACTACATATATATATATATAAACTATACTGATCTGTATAAAACTTGCTTAATTTCCAAAATAGGAAAGATGTGGAACTACTGCTTACACAGTGTCACATGCTCTATGGATCAGTTACCAGCAGAGTTGGGAAAATCAAGCAATAGTTTTTGTACTTGATGTTATCTGATTAGACGGAGCCTCAGGTTTTTATGAAAGTGGCTACTAGCATCAGATTCATAATCCATTTCATAGAAAGCATTTGAACAATTTGTACTTTTGTCAAATAAACTGTATTTGAAAGGAGATTGTGTAGTCTATGAACAGAAAAAATAATGCTTTCTGGTTTTCAAATAAGTAACAAATTAACCAAGATTTGAAAAATTGTCTTTTTTTACAAACTGCACTGGGAAATGATCTAGAGTGTGTGAAGCATCGTCAGCATCAGTTATGACTGAAAACTAACAGGATGGAAAATTGCTTTGAGGAGAAAGTGAGTTCCACATTAGATGACCGGGCATCTTTATTTAAAATTGTTTAGTAGCTGAATGACAATTGAAGGATGCAGCATTTATGACGCTGAAATAATATCACTTTTTATAGAATTCCATATATTTAGAGAACTGTTTATTTTTGCAATATGAATGGACTGCCACAGGAAACAAATATATCTCAAGTTATTTATTTATTACTATTATTTATTTTTTTTGGTTTTTTGGGTCACTCCTGGGGACGCTCAGGGGGTTACTCTTGGCTCTGCACTCAGGAATTACTCCTGGCTGTGCTTGGGGACCATATGGGATGCCGGGGATCGAACCCGGGCCAGTGCAGGCCAGCTGCGTGCAAGGCAAACGCCCTACCTCTGGGCTATCGCTCCGGCCCCTCTCAAGTTATTTTTAAAGTAAGCTTTATTGGGCACCACACTCTGAATTCATAATATTTTTGTTGTAATAGTTTTTCTTCATTATTTTCTTAGTAGTAAGATTTTTTTTAAACTTTCTTTTCCATGTGTAAGATAACCCAGACATGTTAAACTTAAACAGTGTTGACTCTTTGAAAAATTTAAATGAACATATCATTATGTTTGAAAATTGGATTTTCCAGTTTTGGTTTCTGAAAATAGTTATTAAGCTAATTTTAAAAATTAATGAATTATTTATATTCACATTAAAATTTTTATTCAAATTTTGGAATTGTTAGTTGTCAGAGTACATTCTTGGATATGGATTGTACAAAATCTACTACTCCATTTAATCCATTAAAATCTACTATTAAAATTGTACTAAAATAAGCTACTCCGTTAAATCCATTAAAATCTACTACCTACAAAAGCCCAAAGGCAATAGAATTGAAGAGCAGAAGACTGGTGTTTAACAGGAAGTTTGCTAGTGGAGTGGGGATGACGGAGTAGAGGAAGAAGATAGGAAAGGGGGCACAAAGCTAGAGGGGAAATACACCTGCCACAGAGGCAGGCTGGTGCAGACATTGATGGAGGGTAGAGGAAACTGGTGAAAAAATTGATTTGGAGCAATGTGCGCCTGAACTCAGTCACATACCTTTGTAATTCACAGCAATTCATTTAAAAATAATAAAATTAATTTTACTATCTAATGCCAAGGAGATAGTAAAGTAAGGCACTTCCCTTGCCAGCAGTGTCCCATGTTAAAAGTACATCAGCATATATGGTACCCTGAGTCCTGGAAGAAGTGATCACTGCATGCCCAGCCAAGAGTAAGCCCTGAGCATTGCTGTGTGTGGTCTTCCCACCCCAAAAATCTGAGTTTATCTATCCAAAAATAGCTGTCAAAGAACTGGCCAAAGATTAATATAGAAGATAAGATATACCACAGGCGAGAGAATATAGCAGAGAATATAGAGAATATTTGGACCTGCTACAAATGGTAGTATAAACCCAGCACTACAAATGGTACCCTGAGCCCTGTGAAAAGTGATACCTGAACACAGAACCAGGAGTAAGTACTACCTGGCATGGTCAAAAATCCACCAATAATAAAATAAAATCTATCTGTAGATTAGGTTACAAGTAAGAGAAACTCTTTCTTAAAACATAATCTTCCTTGTGTTGCTTATGAATTATTAAGAAGTGCTGAGTGATTTAAGTATCTTTAAAAGTAATGAAGAAAATTTTGACTTGATCAGTCTCCAAATGAATAGTTCACTACTTTGTTAATACTGCTCAACTTATTCCTTTCACTCAATTCTGATTCAGTGGCCAGGGAACATAACTTTCTGCCCATCCTGTTAGTAAGTCCTTCTCTCTTTGTTAACTGGAGTCTATTTTATTCCTATTTGACCTACTGTTTTCTACTTTATCCCTCTTCTTACTCATACAGACATATTTGTATATACATATATAAGTAATCCATATTAAATTATTGCTGAAATACTGTCGGGAGACGCCGCCGGGATCTCCGACAGTGTCAGGACAGAGGTTCTCTTCTACCTCCGAGGGCGCCGGGAGGAACAGATGAAAACTCACGAGTCCGGTGCAGTTCCAAAATGGCTTTTATAGTGCAAAAGCTCTTCCACAGCACTCCAATATAATGAACAAACTTTAGCTCTGGTCGAACTTAGACCATACAAAAGAGCCTAAGTCTCCCACCAAAGAGAGAGGATCTCACCTGAGCTGAGTCCTACCCAGAAGGAGTAAAAGGCCAAAGAGCAAAAGGCCAAAAGCCAAAGGTGAGGCCGAGGAGCCAAAAGCTAAAAGGCCCAAAAGGCAAAAGGTGAAGCGTGAAGGGACCTCAAGTCAGCCCCTTATATACACCAAAGTAATCCAATCGGGAGGGTCATGTCAACAGAGAACTCTAAACAGAGTGTAGTGCCACACCTTATTGCAGGTATAAACAAAGGTTATGCCAAGGTCTAATCCTTTCTACCAAGATTATCTCTTATGTAAAACACTGGAGAGAGAGAGAGGGGCTGATATAAAGTAATACATCTTAACTTCATGAGCTTCATGTAATCTAGATGGTACCCACAAGGTCCTTCTTATTATTATCTGCACCAGGGTGATTCTGAGTATCTTGTTCTCGTGTACTGAAAGGGTTCACACTCACCTGCTTAGAGCAAACTAGTATGATCCTTCCTATAGTCTTCCCTATAGTCTCAACGTAGCCAGGGTAGTAGTCTCCTGGTAAATTCTAACTGTCCCACGCTGGGTGCAGTGGGTATAAAGAGGAGCTGTGCCCAATCTAGAAAACATAGATGTCTTAGTAGATGTATAAGTCAGAAGTTATTCAATCAAAGGTGACTTCTGTAACTGCCACAGCACTCTAGCAGTGTTTACATTGAAGAGAAGTCTCATTAGAATGAACCATGACTTAAGTAGATTAAGATGGGAGTGGGCAAAACAACAAAATTCCCAGAATAGCTAAACCTGTCCTCCAACAAAATACTATATACAATATAACAATTACACACACATACAATGCTAGAATCATGATGCTCCTCAGACTATTCTATTTATTCACCACACCAGTTTTGGCAAGGTTTTGTACTGTTCTTCTGAAATATAACAGTCAACACATTAGTCTATGAAAAAGGTAACATTTTTAGATTGATCTTTATCTAATGCAAATATATTCTTTTCATAAAGCAAATATTTCATTTCACATATTATATGGAGATAACATACCCTTATAACATTTTCTATGTTTCAATGAGGCATAATTATAAACCACGTGTATTTATTACTGTGAGTTCCCCATTAAAAGTTCATTTCTGTCTATCATACAGTTTGACCTTAAAATAACAGTTTTAGGTTTTAAGGACTAAGCATATTTTCTCACACTTTTATCCCTATTTGATATTTTGTGTTTAATTCTATATCTGAATGCAATATTTATTTAATCACTTGATCACTTGATCACTTGACATCCCGTTATTCATCGATTTGCTCCAGCAGGCGCCAGTAATATTTCCATTTGACCCTATCACGTGCCAGTGTAGCCCAATGGCCTCTGGTCCTACCCAAAATTGGTATGCAAATTGTTGCATACTTTTGAATTTGCTGAACCATATTCCACTGCTTCTATGTAACACATCTTCCTTAAATTTATTTATTACTGCTATTTATAAATAATGTAGTTGTATTACTGTGCCAATACAGTTTTGAATTAATTATCTTTAATTCTTAACTTTTTGAGGCATCCACTATTTTCCAGTGTCCCTTTCCCTATCTTATCCCCCTTTACCCCTGCTCCTGCCTCATTGGCCAGCTTCCTTCTAAAGACAATATGACTCTTTTATTCAGTTTTGTCTTTGGTGAAATTTCCCATGAAATAAATTAGGGATCAAATGCTTTGTAACACAAATGCTATTCTAATCCATTTATTAAAAATGTTCAAAAGAAAAGGAATGATTTCACTTAGTTTAGTTTAGACTTCATAGATTCCATAGCACTCACTTGCATGTATGTAATGTAAGGCATGAAAGAGATTCTCTGGCACCAGGAACATCCTTATCTAATCTGTAAGTATTCTTTCCTTAAAACAAATGCTTCACATTTTTTGTAAGGAAGTAACATGGCCATATAACAGTTTCAAATGTGCATCAATATAAAAACTAACATGTATATGCTATGTTGAGTTCACCATTAGTATCTCAATTCTGTATGTCAGAAAGTTTGATCGCCCTTAGATGGCCTACTAACTTCTTCCCTCTTCCATTCTAGTTACACTCATGTGTCTGTATAGTTTAAGAAAGTGTTTTTATTGAATTTATTTATGTACTTGATTTATTTGTATACCACATATGAGTAAAGTTACTTAGATTTTGTCTTCATCTGTATGACTTAAGTATATGTTCATGATAGTCATATTTTTTTATAAAAGAAACTATTAATGGATCTTATTTATGTTGTTGCATAATTTTTGAATTCGCTGAGCCATATTCCACTGCTTCTGTGTAACACATCTTCCTTGCCTAATCATGTCATGGGGACATACACATTTGTTTTCCTAAATCTTGGCTATTTGAAATAATGCTGTGACAACATGGCGTTATATCGAATGTGTGTATGTATGTATGTATGTATCTATGGGATTATATAGAATGTGTATATGTATGTATGTGTATGTATGTGTGTGTATGTATGTATGTATGTGTATGTATGAATGTAAGTAAGGAAGGTAGGTAGGTAGGTAGGTAAGTAGGTACGTAGGTAGGTATGTGTTGGATGACAGGTTTAGCTAGTCTGGGAGCTTTGCTGTTTTACCCACTCACAGCTTAATCTATTTTCATGATCTTAAACCAAGGTTCATTCTAATGAGACCTCTCTTCTATATCTACACTGCTGGAGGGTGTGGCAGTTACAGAAATCACCTTGACTCTGAATAACTTCTGACTTATTATACATCTTCTAAGACTTCTATGTTTTCAAGATTGGGTACAACACCTCTTTATACCCACTGAGTGGAACAGTTAGAATTTACCAGGAGATTACCACCCTGGCTACGTTGAGACTATCTTTAGATTATAGGAAGGATCATACTAGTTTCTATCATGCAGGCGAGTGTGGCCCTTTCAGTATATGGAGAACAAGATACTCAGAAATCACCCTGGTGCAGATAATAAATAAGAAGGACCTGTGGGTACCATCGAGATTACATGAAGCCCATGAAATGAAGATGTGTTACTTTATATCAGCTCTCTCTCTCTCTCTCTCTCTCTCTCTCTCTCTCTCTCCAGTGTTTTACATAAGAGATAATCTTGGAAAAAAGGGATTAGTCCTTGGTTTTAATCCTTTGTTTATACCTGTAATAGGGTGTGACAGCACCCTTCCACCTCTGTTTAGGGTTCTTTGTTGACAGGACCCTCCCTGTCTCAGATAGGATTACTTTGGTGTATATAAGGGGACTGACTTGAGGCCCCCCTCCCCTTTTTTCCTGCTCCTTCTTTTTGGGTTGGACTCCTCTCAGGTAAGATACTCTCTTTTGGTGGAGACTTGAGCTCTTTTGTATGGTCTAAGTTCTGACCAGAGCTAGGAGTTCTTTCATTATATTGGATTGCGGTAGAGCTTTTGTACTATTAAAAGACTTTTTGGAACTGTGCCGGACTCGTGAGTTTTCATGTTTCCCCATTGGCCTCGGAGGTAGAAGAGAACTTCTGTTCTGGTACTGTTGGGGCCAGTGGCATCCCTGACAAGTATGGGTTTTGTATCCATATACACATTGTTATCAGAGCATTTCATGAGAAACAGGTTGGATTAATCTTATTACAGAACTTGGCAACTGAGTGCTTCAAAGGTCTAGTATCCCAAAGAATTTGCAGTCAGGACAGTGAAGCATTTTACAAAGATACCATCACAACCTCATTAGAGAATGGATACAATGGGTAAAATAGCTATGATCAACAAAGCAATTTACTTGCAAAATAAACTAGGTAATGGTAAAACTAGTTTATGGTCAAGGGAACAATTGGATTGAGGTTATGGGAGACAGTCTGATGGAATGATAATTTGGGGAGCTGAACTGTTATGAGTTGCACCTGATCCTTGGAACAATGGGAGGCATTTCCCCCTGCTGTCAGAGGAGGAGGGACTAAAGATGGAGTTCCTATGGCAGAAGCCCTTAGATCCTCCGTATGTGTATATGTAGTTAAAGAAAGAATTTTTTTTAAAAAAGCATAACAGCTTTGGAATACTTAATACTCTCTAGGATGTTTGACTGAAGCATCTTTCACCAGGTTATGTAACCATACTTACACAATGCAGTTATTGCTCTCTGATTTTCTTCCTGAGAATTCTAGTTTTAAAAATTTAACAGGGCAATACTATTTTGTGAGAGGTTTCAAGACCACCCAGGGTTTTAGTGATTTACTAGAAGATATCAAGGATTCAGAATAATAAAACACAGTACTGGTGGTTTTGTTGGGGACCAGAATCCAGAATGTTACCCCCACCTCCACCCCCAAGATGGTGCATCTATCACCCCTGGGCGGATCTACTTGAGTAATCTCCCCTGAAGGAAGCACTTTATGTCTGTTTTTTGTTTAAATTCAACTATGCCATATTTATATTTATACCTAACCTGTTTATATTTATATTTGACCAACTCTCTCAGATATGTAAAAGTTTAACCCAATATGAGAATGTTTGTGTACTAATGCTTACTGGATCTAAGCAATAAATACACAAGCTAAGGACAGTCCGAGCTCTCAGTCCAAAAAGCTGTTAGTCCCTGATCCCATCCTTTTTTCTCTCTTATTTCTGTTTCTTACTCCTCATGGCACCCTTTTCAGGCCCATTCACCTGGGGCTGGACCCTGACAGTGGTTCTAGGAAAGACTAAAGACATTACATTATTTTTCCTTTCCCAGTAGAGTCCCCCAGCAAGCTGTTTATTCTTTTGAAGCAATATATATCAGCACTTAATAGGTATTTTCAAGCAAGGGAAGTTTTCCTAATATTTTATTTGGCATGAGCAGGTAGGTATGGTTTGCCAATAAGGCTTCAGAGTCTTATTTAGAATTTCTCCCCCATTAGGGCTGCACTTAGGTAGGGCAAGCTTGGAGAGTCTGAGTTTCTTCACCTGGTGCTAGGGCAAGATTCCAAATGAGAAACTAAGCTTGCTTGTGGTCTAAGCCTCTAAACTGTGTTGTCACCTTTACTTCATTCTGTTCACCCAAGCAAGTCATAAGGCCATTTCAGTGATAATGGAAAAGTAAAAATCTATTTCCTGGTGAGGAAAACTGCAAGGAGGACTAAGGTCTTATGAGCAATGGTAAAACCTACCACATTCTATCTTTAGTCTAAACTTTTCATCTTCCTACTATAGAACACATATTCTTTATCCAAGATCTTTATAAATCATGTCATGAGACTATTGCCCCAGGCTTCAGTGTTAGAAGATGGCAGTTTCTGAAGAACTCAGATAAGGCTGATCATATGTAGATTTTTTTTAATCTAGACTAAAGAAATCAAGCTATGTATCCCATCATAAGCAACTTAAATTGATATAAATATTGAATACTTTCAATAATACAACCATTTTAAAAGAAAATACAAATGGGAGGAATACTAATCTTTTGTTCATAAATAATTCTGATGTCCAGGCAGAGAAAAAAAATTTAGACTTCCCTACCAGTAAATAAGGAATAAATTTAAGAGGAAGTTACGTTCTTTGGGAGAGGTTTCCTAATTTGTTCTTTGTTTTTGGATCTACCCTCTAGGGCAAATTCCTGTTTAATTTCCTTCCTTAACATTTGAAAAAAACAAAAAAAAAATATTTTAGCCAGCTTCCTGAAAGAATGTTGAAAGCTCAAAGACTTGTCTTTCAACCTGAGGATGACCTTTTTTTTTCCCTTTTAGTTTGGTATAACATTCAGATCATTGTTTCAGATCATTTGACTCATTCAAATCTTTGTGGGTTTAACTTAGTTTGATATGTGCCCAGGACAGTTGTCAAAAAGCCATTCTAGTAATTATTTTCGTAGATATACTTGTCTTTGTTAGCTATTTACTCTCAGATTGGGACTAGGCTTCTGTGAATTCATGGTCTTATGAATCTGAGGGGAGATTTTTCTTCCTTTTTTTCTGGAGCACCTATTTGATAATGTTATTATTATTACATTTCTTAAGAGAAAGCTGCAGCCAAGAATGAATATTTCTCCTCAGGCCTCATTTTACTTGGAGAATTTTTTACAGGCTTGGAGGCTGAAGCTGAAAAACAGTTTTACTTTTGCATTCCAGAAAATTCTGTCCCCTCTGTATTCCCTCAAAATCGCTTTGCAAACTGGCCAGTTCTTTATTTAGCTCAGTTCTTTTCTTCCTGTACCTATATGCAGCTAGAACCAACCAGCTGACATTTCAACATTCTGTGGAGATCTCTTTAGCCAAATCAAAAGTTAATTTTGTACATTTGTCATCTTTCAAGTTCCTGTAGGCAATTCTTTTGCCAATTATTTTATTCTAAAAACACTCAGATCGCCATTTTTTCTAACCTCCAATAAAATTTTTTCTCATCATTTGCTAAGATTTTTGTTTTGCATTTTTTTCAACCTCTGCTCAAGTGCTCACTGCCAATGGCTCTTATTTTAGATTTTTGTTATGGCAGCACCTCAATTGTAAAAGCCAATTATTTCTGCATTGCTTTCTTTTTTGTATTACAAAAATTATAAAACCTGCTGGCTTAAAAGCAATTACCTTTTAAAATTTTTATCTCATTAATTTACTATTTAATAATAAGGACTAGGGACCTGAGTATAGTACAGTGGGCAGGCCACTTGCCTTGCATGCAAAGCAAACAATCCTTGCTGGATCAGATTCCATATGATCCCCTGAGTACCATCAGGATTGGTTCCTGAGTGCAGAGCCTAGGAGTAAGCCCTGAGTATCACTGGGTGTGTCCATAAAAATATGTATATATGTATATGTTTGTGTGTGTGTGTGTGTGTGTGTGTGTGTGTGTGTGTGTGTATGGTGGGCAGTCAGTTCAGTTGGGGCTGGTTAATCTAGAATGGCTCAATTGGGGCAGATGATCTTTTTTAGTTTTCTGGTTTGGGGTTCACACCATTTGATTCTCCAGACTTATTCCTGGTAAAGAGTAAGTGGGGGGGCAGGGATATGGGATGCCAGGGATCAATCCCAGGTCAGCCATATGTAAGCTCCCTATATATTGTTTTGTCGTTTTGACTCCTGGTACAGCTCATCCTGGTTCCATATGTTCTCTTATCATCCCATAAAATAACCTGAGGTTCTTCTCAAATAATTGCTTACAGTTTCAAGAGAATAAATTGAAGCAAGCATAACTTTCATTTTGCAGGATGAATCTAGAACAATATCACTTTTTTTTTTTTTTTTTGCTTTTTTGGGTCACACCCAGCAATGCTCAGGGTTATTCCTGGCTCTGCACTCAGAATTACTCCTGGCACTGCTTGGGGACCATATGGGATGCCGGGAAATCTAACCTGGGTCAGCTGCGTGCAATACAAACACCCTACCGCTGCACTATCTTTCCGGCCCCAGAACAATATCACTTCTACTGCGTTCTTTTGACTAAGTCAGGTTAATGGGAGAGTCATAGTTTAGAAAAAGGAAAATGGACTTATGTCTGATATATGAAGCTGCAAAAATGACATAGGAAAGGATACAGCTATGGAGATTTTGTAATTTGGTGGCCTTTTTTGGTAATATGCCTAGACTATAAAATATAAAAGTTATCTTGTGTATCATACATCATAATTTTAATTGCTTTTTAAAGAAATGCTTGAGTATATAATTATTTTCTGACTTCACAACTTGCTTAATTCTACAACTATTAGTATATTATTGTCTTCCTCCCTATTCTCCTCACTAGCCTCTTTTCAATTGGCTCCCAGGTCAACTCTTCTTAAGTGTTATCAGCTTATTTGATTATTAATACCATTTGACACATTGTTTAAATGGATTGTCATTTGATCAAACTTTGCAAGCTTAGTCTCTGCACCGAACACTTTCTAAAGTACTTGCTTTATCTGTGGTATAAAATGATATGTCATTGTTGTTTTGATTTGCATCTTTCATTGTTGTTTTGATTTGCATCTCTTATTATTGTTTTGATTTGCATCTCTCTGATGATTAATGATGCTGAGCATTTTTTGGGTCATACCTGGCGACGCTCAGGGGTTACTCTGGCTCTGCACTCAGGAATTACTCCTGGTGGTGCTCAGGGGACCATATGGGATGCCGGAGATTGAACCCTGGCCAGCACAGGCCGGCCGCATGTAAGGCAAACGCCCTACCCGCTGGGCTATTGCTCTGGCCTGATGATGAGCATTTTTTCATATGTCCTTTGACCATTTGAAATTCTTCCTTGCTGAAGTTTCTGTTCATTTCTAAAGAGCAAGAACAACAAGTGCTGGTGTGGATGTGGGGAAAAGGGGACACTCATCCATTGTTGGTGGGAATGTTGACTGGTACAGCCTTTTTGGAAAACAATATGGACATTCCTCCAAAGACTAGAATTTGAGGGTCCCATTTGACCCAGCCATACCACTCCTGGGAATATACCCTGGGAAGCCAAAAATGAGCAGTGGAAACACCATCCCTACTTTTATATTCATAGCAGAATTATTCACAATAGCCGGAATCTGGAAACAACCAGAGTGCCTGAAAATTGATTACTGGATAAAGAAACTTTGGGACATCTACACAATGGAAAGTGTTCAGTGCAGAGACTAAGCTTGCAAAGTTTGATCAAATGACAATCCACTTAAACTATGTGTCAAATGTTATTAATAATCAATATAAGCTGATAACACTTAAGAATAATTGAACTGGGAGCCAACTGAAAAGAGGCTAGTGAAGAAAATAGGGAGGAAGACACTAATATACTAATAGTTGTAGAATTAAGCAAGTTATGAAATCAGAAAATCATTATATACTCCAGCATTTCTTTTAACCACTATGCAGTGGTTAGGAAAAATGAAGTTATGAAATTTGCCTATAAATGGATGGACATAGAGAGGATCATGTTGAGTGAAATTAGCCAGAAGGAGAGAGAGACAGATATATAATGACTGCATTTATTTGCATGACATAAATATATATACATATATATATACATACATACATATATACATATTGATGTATATACATATATACATATTGATCACTTGATCACTTGAATCCCGTTATTCATTGATTTGCTCGGGCAGGCACCACGAGAGCAACTTCCAACCCGAGTCCACCATCCCGATGGAGCCTCAGAAGAGCCCAGAGAAAACCCCACACCTTGCTGGCAGTGATCTTCACCATCCACACTCCGCAGCTCATAAGATCTCCACCCAACAGATTAATCCAGTCTCCAGCCTGGCTTGTCAGAATCCCAGCCTACAAGGACCCATCCTGCAGAGACCCGCCCTTCAGAGGAGAGTATTTCAAGCCCAGGAATGCTTGAGCCACAGACACAGAGACACCCAGCAGAGCAGAAACCAGTTTCCTCGTTGTGCGTGGGCCTCTGCGTGGCAGTGCGATTTACCTTCAAATTACCATGAATATTTTACCCACCCCTCTGAGAGAGCCCCACAAAGTAATGAGAGTATAGCGCCCGTGCGGCAGAGCCTGGCAAGCTGTCCAATGCATGTTCGATATGCCAAAACCAGTAACAAAAAATATACATATTATGATACCAATATACAAGGTCACGTGAAATGTGGATCAGGAGGTTTTGCCAAAGGTGGAAACTACAACAAATGTGTGGGAGCAGAGGTTAGGCAAGACAGAGAAAGGAACAGTGTACCAATAATTGTCGAAAGTCTATTACAATACACAACATGGAAGAGAGGGAAGAGAGAAAGAGAAAGAGAGAGAGATAAAAAGAAAAAGAGAAAAGAGATGGAGAACATGCCATGGAGGCAGGCTAGGGGAGGGAAGGGTATCCAGTACATTGGTGGTAGGAGGTGGGCACTGGTGGAGGGATGGGTACTGGAACACTGTATGGCTGAAACCCAAACAGGAACATCTTTGTAATTGTCAATAAATAAATAAATAAATAAATAAATAAATCACTTGATATTCCGTTATTCATCGATTTGCTCAAGTGGGCGCCAGTAATATTTCAATTTGACCCTATCACGTGCCAGTGTAGTCCAATGTCATCTGGTTGCTTCAAGAATACGAAGAGCCTCAAACCGTTCATTCAGAGTCTTGATGAAGAAGTCTGACCATCTTGTAGGTGGGCGACCACGCGATCTTTTGACATCCCGTGGGATCCAGTTGGTAACAGCTCTAGTCCAGCCGTCGGCTCCAAATCGCATTACATGTCCAGCCCATCTGATTTTCAATGCCTTGGCAAACAAGACAGCATCCCTGACTCTGGAACAACAAGGGAATAAATAAACAAACAAACAAAAAAAATAAATAAATAAATAAATAAATAAATAATACATAAATAAAGTACTTGCTTTTTAATGTACGCTAGTCATTGAGCTAGTTTTCTCATGAGTTGCAAGTTATCAAAACATAGTGATGCTGGATACCAAACTAAGGTTAGCTATGTGCAAGGCACAACACAGTTATTCCCTATACTATCTTCGTGCATCTGAAGAAACTATCATTAAAACAAGAAGATACCTTATTGAATGGAGGAAAATATCCACATATGAAACAGCTGAGAAAGTGCTAATATATAGCACTGTCCTAATATATATATAGTGAGATATATAACCTCACACAGTTGAGAATGTGCTATTAGAAAACAGATCATAACAGGGGCCGGAGCAATAGCCCATGGGGTACATGTTTGCCTTGCATGTGCCCGACCTGCCGGCCTGGGTTTGATTCCTGGCATCCCATATGTCACCTGAGCACCACCATGAGTAATTCCTGTGTGCTGAGCCAGGAGAAATCCCTGAGCATTGCCGGTGTGGACCAGAAAAAGCAAAAAAAAAAAAAAAAAAAAAAGAAGAAAAAAACAGATCACCAGATCATAACAGCAAGTACTGTTGTGGGTGGAGAAATAAAAAGACATAAAATGACCCTAAGGCCAGTTGAGTCAGTTCAGTGTATTGGACTATATGCTTTGATCCCGAGTACTACATGGTCCACTGAGCAATGTCAAGAGTGACACTAAGTACTGAGTTGTCCCTAAATATCACCAAATGTG